>PVIJ01008032.1:0-77443 GCA_004024925.1 Scalopus aquaticus | reverse complement strand
CATGGGGTGGCGAGAGGGTTCACCAGAGACAGAGTGGGGAGCAGAACAGGCAGATCAGAAACACACTGCTGAGGGGAGCAGCGGGCAAGGCAGGAGAGGTCTGCCCCGCCATGTGGGATTCTCCAAGCGCGGCTTTTGTTCTGCACTTCTCTGGCGCCTGGAGGGCAGTTGCGGCAGCCTAGCCCACAGTCTTTATCTGTGGGTTATGAAACTGACCGCCTCCCGCGGTAATTCTCTGCCAGCTGCTTGGTGGAACTGCCTTGGGAGCCCTCACTCTCTTTTTTTTTTTTCCTGGGTTTCCTCGCGTGCCTCTCGTCTTGGTCTCCTGGTCCAGTTTTGTATTGAGGAGAGGGGAGAGGGGATCTGGTGGTTCTTTCTTCTCCTTGATCAGTCTTTTTAGCTTCTTTTCAAGTTCTACTCACCCGTGAGGGTGTTAGATTTATGTAGCATTTCTGGATCTTCTCTGGGTTTGGGTGATGTCTCTTTATAGGCAGCTTTTCTTTTGGGAGAGTTGATACTCCATCAATCACTTTCTGCTCTACCTTTTTATTCAGCTCTTTATTGTAGTGTAATATTGGAAAGAACACAATTCCTAAGGGTATAGTTTTATGATTTTTGCAAATTTAAGCACATCTATATAACAAATTATCTAAGAAATAGAACCATACCAGCACTCAAGAAGTTTGGTCTACGCTTATGTTTGGTCTACACACTTGTCAACACTTAGTATTTTTAGTCTTTTTTAAATTTTATCTATTCCAGTGCATCTGTATTACTATCACTTTGTGACTCTCTTTGTAATAAAAGGTGAAAAATTTATATAATTTGAGGACAAACCAGAGTGTTTTGACTCATTATAGTTTTCTGATGTCTAATACTGATGACTAGCTTTTGATATAATTTTTGGTCAGTGGGATATACTATCTTTTGCTTATTCAAGCTTTTTATGCCCATTTTCCTATTGAATATTTGATTTTTAGGAGGTCTAAATTTTTTTTTTATTAATATACTTGTGGGTGCAAGTCCTTTATGGAAATATCTATTGATATAAACAATGTATCTATATATGGGAAATATTTTCTCCCAGTGTGTGCCTTGGTTTTACATTACCTCAGTGATGTTTTTATGAATAGAAACTGTTCTTTAATGAAAGTGATTAGAATTTCCTAAAATAACCTAAATATATTTAACAATCAAAACAATACATTTTATGTAGCAAAGATATTTATATTTTAGAATTGTATAATTTGTCAAAGGCGACATTTTATTTTACAAGCACTTCATTGCTGAACAGAAAAAAAGTATTTGACCATACAATTCAGGGAGCCAAGTAATTTTTCAGTTATTTAAATGATACTTTGAAAATAAATTTTCATTAAGTTTACATCATTTTCATTTTAGATATTAAGAGTGAGGATGAAACAATACTAAATCCCGAGGAAGTAGCCTCTTTGGAAGAGTATATTCCTACTCGACATACAAGTATTACTCTCCTCAAATGTACCTGCATGATTTTCATGGCTGAATTCAACTTGCTGGATCATTTGCTCCCTGTCATTATGGGAGAAAAGGTATAACTTGTGATTTGCTGCTGTTTTCTCATTTTTGTCAGTCCATTTGGACCATTATTTTCCTTGAATGGTCCAAAGAAAAGAATATTACTTACATAGTTATTCATGGTGAAGTTAAAGCAGTGTTAAAGGTGATTGTTAATTCCTTGAAAATAAGTTATATCTCAACACACACACATATATGTATATATGTATATATATTTTTAAATTTAAATAAAATAACCTTAAGCTAAGGCTGTACAAAGAAATGTTGAAGAACACAGGCCTAGAGATCAGATCATATACTAGCTATGATACCTTAGTGTGTGTTGGTGTCTGGGACCCAGTTGTCATCTGGGGTGTTAAAAAGCTTCTCTGTACCAACAAGCAATTCTCTGACACCAGCAGTCTATCTGGGAATTCAACTATATTCTGATACTACCTACCTGGATAGTATCTATTCTGACAGATTCAGACTCAGTCTTCTAATACTGTCATCTGCTCAGACACTGGCCACAGATCTGAGCTCCCTCCTCAGATTTCAGGTGCTCATGTCAAGCCCACATTATTATCTGAGCTTCTCATGTTTTGGCTGTAAACCAGAGGTACCCAGGACACCTACCTCAGGTTCAGTTAATTACTAGAATGGTACATGGAACTTGAACCGATTTACTCTTCAGATTACTGATTTTTTACAAAAGTTAAAATTTAGTGATGAGGTTCAGGTGATGGGGTTCTGTATGCATGGGGTTCTTGGGTCTGTCTGAGAAAAATTTCAGCAGCCATTATTCTTTACCAGTACACAGCAAGTTTATTAAGAAAAAGAGAAAAAGGAAAGCAAGATGTCTGCATTACACAGAAGGGCAGTCTTAAAGGACTATCTGCATTTGCCGCCAGAGCAAGGGGTATTCTTTTATAATGTTCCTTGATGAAATTATTGTGGAATTTATTGCTGTGGGGTCAGATTGGGTTGGTCTTCTGAGACTGATAATCCTCTCTGCCTGATTCCAGATTCCTGGAAACTTCCATAGCCAGTTTAACACTCTTTAATCATCCTATTCCTACCTCTGGTTTTTGACTTTGTGAAAACTTCCATCTCCAGTTTTACTACTCTAAGCTTCCATCATTAGGAGCAGTAAGATGGAAGAAATGTATGGGGCAAGGTTTAGCGAAAAGGTGTGACATTTTCATGCTTCCTCTAGATTCACCAATCCAGAAGCTCCCTGAAATCCTCTCTTTTGGGCTTTTATGGAGGTTTCCTTACACAGTCATGATTGATTAACTCAAAACTCAAATTTCCATACCCTTTCCCCTCCCTCTAATAATGTGGTAGGTTCCCCTGACAACCACCCCCCCATTCATGGGAGGTTTTTCCCTGAAGTCACCTCATTAACATAATAAGAGATGCTGTTAACTCTGTCAACACTTAGGAAACTCCAAGGCTTTTGGGGGAATTATGAGTCAGGAACTATAGATGAAGACCAAATATGTATGAGAAATACATTTTGGTAATCTGAATGACTGAAGTATTTATTTCTAGTGAATCACAGTATTGCACTTAGACAGTTACTTTATATTTCAAAACCTCAGTTGCTCTTTGTCAGCCACTCAGAATTATCCTGTTACTGGCTAAAGAGATCATCTGGGAAATATTTCAGTGGTGAAAATGAAAATGTGTCATTGTTACTCATGAACTTTTAAGTAACTAATAAGTAAGTTCATGAAAGATAGAAAGGTAGAAGATGTTTAGACCCTAATCAATAAAAAAAGAATTGTTACAGGACAGGGGGAGGGGCACCCTAGAACCCCAAACCTGCCGGTTCTAAATAGGTCCTGCCATAAGCTGCATCAAGACAAAGATCTTTAATGTGTGTAAGACCTTTAATGGAAAGGACCTTTAATATAATTAGTGTGCAATGAAGAAAAAAAAAAGAATACAGTTTTTAAATCAAGCACCTGAAATTACCCATTCCCTCGTGGGTAAATGTCTAGCCAAACAAGTTTGGCCCAAAGCAAGGTCTGAAAGCTTGCCTCAAGTCTAAAGCACCTTCCAGCGGGGATCTATAGAAAAGGATCAGAAACAACCAGACTAGTCTGGGAGGTAAAGAGCAAAATCAAAATCAAGATAAAAGCTGCCACAGGTCTCTCACCCACATCTGCTTCAACTAGTCCAGGACCAAAAGGCAAGTGCAGTTTCTTCACATGTCTCTCTGTTCCATGTGCCTCCTTCAGGTCTCACTCTGACTCTCCATTCTTCCTCCTCCCTTTTTTAGTCTTCTTCTCAAGCTTCTTCTCCAGCTGCTCAGCTCCACCCATCCTTTGGTGGGGCAGGGAACCTGGAACCTCCCCATTTCTTAGGGACCGCCCTGTTATAAAACCACAAGAAATTCTGGAACTAAAAGCTGATACAAGTTATAAGTAAAAGAACAGAAAAAGATATACCATTTCAATGCTAATCGAAAGAAAGATAGTGTGGCTGTTTAAATACTAGATAATGTAGAGCCTAAGACAAACAGTATTAGAAATAAAGAGAACAACCTCATAGTAATAAAAGTGCCAACTCAAAGAATGAACAACATAGTTAGTTCTCACAAATGGTATGTTGAGTAAAAGCAACTGTCCTTTAATGTAATTATATTTGTAAAAAGTACAAGAACAGACAAAACTAAAGTGAATTGAAGTGATAATATTCACCACCTCTGGTAAGGATTTGATATTGCTTGGAGTGGGATATAGGAACTTGTTCTAGATGTAGAAATTCATTGAGTTCTACACTTAAGATTTGAGTTTTACTGTATATTTCAGTAATCCAAAATAAAGTCACTTGTAAAGCAAAAAAATTGCTCAATATATTATTATTAATAAGCCAAAAAGCAAGACTGTGTATTTAATTAAGTCAATTTTATGCATAGTGTTTCACAACAATGGCATCGCTGAATTTTTAATTTTTAGACTGGGAAAGTATTATATAGCATTTGCCATCATTTGCCAATGCCTGCTAAGTGATAGTACTGTTTCTCAATTATAATAAACAAAGACAGAATGAAACTCTGCCCATATATTTTTACATACCTCTGATGGAAGATCATAGTGCTCTTCATTGGATACTACAGGTATGGCATTTTAGGGGTTAAGTTATTTCTAGGACTGGAAATTATTGCATGCTAATCAGGGCCATACTTGAAACTTGTCTAAGCTTCCAAATAAATGAAGATAAGTTCTGTAACACTGAAAGTACTAATCCTACATTGAGATTCTTAGAATTTTATAAATATTATTTTATGACTATTTTATGTGTATTATTAGTAGATGTGATATGGGTCACAAATTTTTCTGCAAACTTTGTATATTGTTAGTAACATTCAAACTGTCTGAAATAGTCGAGTCTCTCAGTCATCTAAATGTGAATAAAAGTAAAGATGATAAAAGGTGGCTGGCTAGGCTATCTAGAACATTTTTTTGAATGATTGAGTTTAAGAAAATACCTTGAATGTCCTGAAGCAGGTAGTGACACTATTCAAACTGATTGAAAAACTAAAAGGGACTAGGTAAATGAACGGTGAAAATGCAAAACTTATGTGTTCTTCGAATATCAGACATACTTAAAAGTATAGAGAAGGTGTTAGCATATGGTTATGGCAAGAGTCTCATAAAAAGGCATCATTCCAGATTTGATATCATTGTAAAATGTGGCAGTCAAAAACTTTTATAGAAGGCATTGTATGTCAGTCACTGTTCTACTCCTGAAATACTAACTGAACACTTATTTTCTAGAATTCAAGCAGCTTCATGAATACTACAAATTTCCAGTCTCTTCGGCCTTTGCCATCCATTCAGATAATGGTGGATAAGATTAACTTGGAACATTCTGTGCCAATGTATGCTGAACAGTTGGTACATGTGGTCAGCAGTCTTGCTCAACCTTCTGATAATCTGCTTCATTATTGCTATGCACACTGCTACCTTAAGGTATGTAAAATGAATTTTGTTTTTTAGTATCTGGTTGGCTCTGTGAGAATTAAATAAATCTTTTTTCTTGGAGTTGTAATTTCACAGAATGATTAAATTTCACAAGTGAAATTTAAATAAGATATAACTATTTTTCAGTATAATAAAAATAAAGTATACCTATTTTAAAGATATTTCTTTTATTGTTTGGGATTAATTGCTTATGTTTGTTAGATAATGATAATTAGAATTTTTGAAGGTTTTACATATCATTGATGATATTTATAAACAGTGTGAAAGAGCACTTCATTTATAAGGATGTTTTAGAATACTCATGATTCCTTTGATGGGAACATTTATGTAAGATAATGTTTTATGAAGATACTTTAAAAATCTTGTTAAACATTTTCCTTTCATTGAATTGATGTTAATTTCTTGATAACAAGGGAATGTGTATTTATTTCTATTCGGGTAACGTTGGTTTTACAACAGTGTGTATGATTTAAGGGAATAGTTCAGGCCACCCCACCCCACCACCAACTCGCTCATAGTCCTTTACCTTTTTCCCATCTAGTAGCCTTAATGCTGTAGTCATATTTTTTGGTTTTGTTTCAGTGTAGTTTTGTCAGTTCCTTTGTTTTGTTTCCTCTGTATGCCACATACGAATGAGTGAAATCATCTGGTAGTAAAAGCTCTTTAAAATTACTTTGGATCAAATTATGTAAAGTTAATTATTGGGGGCTTTGCTCAATATCAATACTTCAATTTTTTTTTTTTTTTTGGTAAATAATGCATCCTGGTACAGGTAATTCAAAAAGGTCAACTCAAATGTTCCGTAATTAAAAAAAAGTAGAAACAATACAAGTATCTGTCAACAGATAAGTGGATAAACATAATACGATGTATAAATACAGTGGAATATTATTAGCCATATAAAAGGAATAAAGTCCTGATGCATGCCAAAACATGGGTGAACCTTGAAAACATTACACTAAATGAAAGAAGCCAGTCAAAGAAGAACACATGTTGTATGATTCCATTTATATCAAATGGCCTCAGTAAACAGTGACAGAGAAAGACAGTAGATTAGTTACAAGGAGCAGGAAGGTAGGAGTAAACAGGAAGTGAACACTAATAGTAGGTTTCTTATTGTTGGGATGAAAATGTTCTGGAATTAAGGCCATCGTGATGGTTGAATTGAGTAAAGGTAATAAAGATCACACATTTTAGTTTTTTCAAAAGGTTAATTTATTGCCTATAAATTATCTCAGTGGTTATTTAAAAAGTAAAAAAGCTATAGCATAGCTAAAATCTTAAAAATAATATCATCCTAGTCCTGCCAACCTTCAAATAATACCTTGACCCCTTAAATCTACTTTGAGGAATTTAGAAATGTATCCTGTTCATTTATTATAGTTTATATCTGTGAACAGTCTTTAACATTTAAATAAATGGCTTCATATATCATAAAATATACCATTATGCTTCCTGGTAATTTCTGCGAAAAATTATGTTGTAGAGAGCTATTCATATAGCCATATAAAGTCCTCTAGATGTTTTCTGCGTATCGCTGTATGCAGACATTTCTCTGGTCAGGGATCAGTTTCATTGCTACTTGACCTACATATGCAAAGGATGGGTTTAGTAGTTGAATGGAGAGTACTTGGCAAGACATAAGAAGATTTTATCTTCATGCATCAATGCGAAGTCTCCCAATAAATGTCACTCATTACATGAAATAGGAACTACATACTATTTCATCATAGTCAATATGGACAAATTTAGGTATTTAATTGAAAAATTACTTGGAGTATAAAATGCCAAACATATGAAACAGACATTTAACTTCTCTATTATAATATCTTAACACTGTAATTATGAAAATTAAACTTTGGAAACTTCTTCAAAGCCTATAGTAACTACCGCAAACAGCATGAACTGTTGTAAACTTTATAACAAGTTGTATTTTGAGTCAGTTCCAAATAGCCATATAAATGAAAACCCTCTACCAAATCTTGAAATCCTGGGTCTGTCCTTTTCTCTGGAAGATTTTATAACATGTTGATTATTACATTTTTTCAGTTTTTACATTTTTCAGTGTATTATTCCATAAAGACTAACTTTAGATAGATGATATTGCTTGATTTTTAGGATGATATTTATATAATTATATTGAGTGTCATATAGTGACAAGAACATAAAAATGATTTGCTTTACAAAGCAATTATTTTATGCTTCTGTTGTTACTTACAGCTAATGTGTACTAAATATATATATTTACCATTGCAAATCCTAATCTATCAGGCTAATTTTTATGAAAAACTTTTAGAAATAAGGTGTGCGTTTTGAAAACTATAGCTTCTCTATCTGAGACCTTAATTCAAGAACATTTGTTGTAAAAGTGTTAAAAAATAAATGATGTATTTTTATTTTCTAATTGGCATTTTAGAAATGTGGCACTTCATGTTTAATTTTTATTTAATTGATATGTAAATCATCTTAATCAAGTTGACATCTCCTTCAACTAAAACTTCTATTAGTAGGTACACATACTGCTTCATAAATTCTTATAATTTCAGGCTTCTGGTTTGCATTGTTCATTACTTTATTTATTTTTTATTTATTTATTCTTTTAAAAAGATTTATTTATTTATACATACAAGCTGGGGTACAGGCCAGAGGCGTGGGGCAGCGAGAGGGTTCACCAGAGACAGAGTGGGGAGCAGAACAGGCAGATCAGAAATACACTGCCGAGGGGAGCAGTGGGCGAGGCAGGAGAGGTCTGCCGCACCATGTGGGATTCTCCCTGGCCGGATGTTGAACTTGCATTGCGCGGTGCCAACAGCTCCACAGCGCAGCACTCATCCGCTGCACCACAGGAGGCCCTCATTACTTTATTTTAAAATAAATGAACTATCCTTGGTGCAAGCAGTCTCAATTCATACTTCACTGTTTTTTCTTGTAGTCTTGGTCAAGGACCATTGATAAGTTATTAAGTTATTTAGCTATTGTAAATCTATTAATCTTATTTCTAATTTAAAAGACTAGAAATTTTATTTTGAAATAATTTTGTTATGGTAGATAGGCCCACTTTCATTATAATTTATACTTGCTTGAAGAGTCCCTTATAAGTATCTTAAGACAACACTCAAGTGTAGTAAAAGATTTAAAAAAATTCAACAACCCTAGGCAGTTTCCCCAAAGTCATTTGCAGTTCTACAAACAACCAGCAGGGGATCTCCTCTACACCTAGTTTCCTTTAAGTACAGTTAATGATAGTGTCTGTGATTAATTACTGTTGGGACATTTTATAGAGTATTAGAAAGTGGCTTTAGGGAGTTGTTAGTTGGACACAGATAATCTGATGTGATAAAACATTACCCTTATATCTACTCTAGAAATATTTGATAAAGATTTGGCATTGTTTTAATCATGTTTTATAATAGTGCTATTAAAAATTACAAATTTCAGAATCCTTTAAGTATCCATCTTTGAGAGAAAATGAAAATGCTGAAGTTATAGAGTGCCCATAATTTCTCTGCATACAGTGTTTCTTACAAGTCTTCAAAGAGAATGAATGTTGAATAACTTAATTTTTAAGGTTGCTCATTTAAGTATAGGAAACTAGAAAAGATTTTTTTCTTTTCAGTTTTTTATCTCTTCCCAGCTGACTAATAGAGGAATTAATGTATGCATACGTTTACTTTTCTTTGATAGCATTAGATAGGTAGGTCCTTTGAAATCCAATTTTCTCTGAAAATATGTAATTCCAGGTAATATGTTATTTTAAAAATATTTTGTTCAAAACTGACTTTAGAAGAAAGAATTTGACATTCTCAGTTTGAAGAATGATGAGTATATAATAGGTTTTTGATGTCATTTGGAAGTAGCTTAATACTTTCTAAGAAATTGATCATTCGTCTTATTGTTCATCAAATGTTAGTATTTTGTTTTGAAATTAGTTGAGAAATCTTAAACAGTTCACTCTAGAACTTAGAAGTTAATATTGTTCTGAGATAAACCCAAGAACAAAAAATAATAGTAAAAGATAAATTTTGGGCTTAAGCTGCTTTTGCAAGTTGTGGAAAATAGTAACTCTTTGTTTTGTATCCTTGAGTCTCAGTGTTTCCTGTTTGAGATGTTTATCTTTTATCTTATTGGAAATAATTGGAGCAGAAGTATCATGTTCAGTTCTCTGCAGTGTTACTTGTAAAATTTGAAGTTGTATTGTTTTTTTTTTTTCTATTAAGGCAAATATAGTGTTCAGGGACTTCAGGGAATGCTTGTAAAACTTTTGAATGTGATCTGTTCGTTTTAAGTATAAACATATGAAGAATAATTTATGCCATGAACCAAATTTCCTGGGGTGAAAAACCTCAACCCTACAATTATTTTCACAAAAGGAGAGAAGCAGATTTTTAGGATATATTTGTACTTCTTTTTGAGTGTGTGTGATGTAATTTGAAGGTAGAATCGGTTTTTAAGATTATTCTTACCCTTTTAGTCAGAACACATTAATAGTAATTTATTAAACTTAATATCTACAATGTACAAAATGAATTCAGTTTTTTTATTTAATGGAAAATTTGTGCATTTCAGTAGACAGTACAAACAGTATATAAGAATTCTGCATATAAATATAAGAATTATGCTTAGAAATAAAATATAAAACTTAAAAGTTAGTAAAAGAGCAGTAACCTTTCAGGGATGTCAAAGAAATGCTGTATATTTAAATCTCTTATTCAATTTGACATAAACTAAGTCTAAATTAAGAGAAAATGTTCATGTTAGGGAAGTGGAAAAAGACTTAGGAACATATTTAGTATGCAGCTGTTGAAGAGCAAATTGAAACTGACGTATTTCATCCTGTACTTATTAAAACTTTGTGAACATTTGGATCTTTACTTTTTGTTTCAGATATTTGGTTTCCAGGCAGGACTAACTTCGTTGGATTGCAGGGGATCTTACTGCTTACCTGTACCAATTATTCCCTCCTTTAGCATGGCTCTTTATGGTAAACTTTTGAAACTACCTACATGTTGGTAAGTATTATATTAAATTGTGGTATATTAATTTTTATTTATTATCTTAGGAGGGGGAAAGTAATTCTGTCTATCTTATGATAGTGTGTTAGTTTTATGTAAAACCCTAATAGAATAGCTGAGGTTATGTTTTTATTGAGACACTAAAAACTCCCTTTAATATTTGAAATGTATTACGTCATAGTGTCTTTTGTGGTATTAAAAACTGTTGTTTGGGCTAATAATTGTTTTATCCATGTTGGAATCATAATAAAAAGTTGCTGCTACACATAGTAATAGGAACTGCAGAGGCAAGTTCCCTTGTTCCTCCCTTTTTGAGAGAATACAATATATTTTAAGTTGCACAATAATATCAAGCCTAAAGTATCTATCACTTATGATTCATTTATAGTCATAGCTACTTAGAAAAGTATACACAGGAACTATATTTAATAATAATACTATATAAATAATTGTTTAACTATATGAAATAAGATTTAAATATTTGAAATTCTAGTGAAATATTTCTATGTTTTAGAATTTGGACTATTTTAATTATTTATAACATATCTTTGCTTTCTCATCCTATTTAGTAACCTTATTTTTTATAGGATGTACTTTTCATTATTTATTTGTGAAATGCAACATAACCATCAGAAAATAGATACTTCTTTAAAATTTGTCATTTGCTAAAAATGTTCCTTTAATAGTATATACTTATTTAAATATTTTAATGAAATTTGGTAAATTCTTACATTTTCAAAAAAGTTTTTCTAGTCAGGAAATTAAAAAATGTAGAAGTTGCAGTTAAGTATAAAAAATTGTGGAAATAGTTCCTATATAATAAAAAATCATTATTATATGCTAATTCTTATTTTAATGTTTAATTTTTTCCTTAGTCATCCATAGTCTTCATGTCATTTACTATGTTGTGTAGATTGACTTTTAAACTTTTTTTTTTGAGTATTTGTAGCATGTTGCATATGAATCAGTTTTCATATTCTGACTTATTAAATACCATCGGATATTTCCCAGTTGATAGGTTGATAACAGCTTGGATAGGTTTTTGCAAATAATGTTATCTGTTTATCATTTATGACACTAAAATTTTATTAGAAACATTATAATTTGCTATATGAAGGAGCATCAATATGTGTAAGGCAAGCTATCTTTTTAAAAACAAAAAGCCAAAATTTACAAAATGAGTTATAGACTCTGAAAATAATTGAATATTTAGACAGGCAAGGCTTAATTTAAGGATATGTAGGTCTTGCTATAGATTAAGTATGATTTAAAATGTCTACTCACATTTAAAAATATATTCCAATTAAATACTGCAAGCATGAGATCACAGAATTTAATATTCATTTGGAGTGATTATTTTTCATAGTTAAGACCATTTCTACTTTATTTCAGTAACATTTTTGCTGTTTCACAGATGTACATTACTTTTAAAATATTTTTAATTTTTACAAAGAGAAAGTAAACTGTCGATAGCAACTCTAAATTGAAAGTAATAAATACAAAATTCACAAATTGAGATGTGTTTTAATTACAGTGAAGAAAATACCAGCTAAAATACATTAAACAGCATTTAAATTAAATCAAAATCATGTGAGAACTGAGAATTTTATTTAACTCATGCAGTGAGGATTATTTTAGTAAGGGACTCTGGTTATGTCATTAAATGTCAACTCTGTTCCCATTCATGGTCTCTGCTTTACTCAAATTATACAAGCTGTTTCATTTGGATTTTTAAAAACCACATTCCATAGCTTCTTAAAGCACATATATGATGCTATGTATATATTTTATTCAATAATGAGAAGAGCATATTTATTATAGGTTACAACTTTTGAAACAAATACATTTTATAGAAAATTCAAATTTTTTTATTTGTTATGTTTCAGTTAGCAATGAAAATCTGGAGTTTATGTAAATCATCAAAATAGTTTATACTTTCAGTTTTAAAATGTTTCTAAATTTAACTATTAATTATATATGAGCTTTTAAAATAATGAAGTTTCACTGGGTCTGCTTATAATTTTTTTTAAAAAGGTGATTTAAATAATTGAAAATGTTATTATCAGATGTTCTAATTTGTTTTAACCTTAGTGAGCAAGCTATTTTTAACTTGTTTGTTAGAGTTTATTTTTTCAAATTATTTTGGTTATAAGTTATCTTTCATTCTGTACTACATAGTTTCCAAACTTAAACTTTTAAAAAGTTTTTTTCTCATTGTTTTATATCACTTTAACATTTAGTTGTTTTAGCCCCTTAGAACAGAATTGAAATATGTGGAATATGTTGGAAAGACACAGTGACTGGTAATATTTAATGATAAAAATCTTGTACAGTTAAATTTGAATTTACCTCATTTTAAAATGTGACTGGAAAATAGAGAATAATGAGGGTAAGAGGTCCCCTGAGCCTGAAAACTTAAAGCTTAGTGGGCGAAGACAGTGGATACACATGAAAACAAATGGCTTTAAATTATAAAATAGAAGCTTAAGCAGAATGCCCAAAATGTTAGTTTAAAGAAAGTAGAAAATTTTCCTGGGACATCAGGAATAGCCTCAAGAGTAGAAGTAGCATTAGAATGGGGTATTAATGGGTGAATCAGATAGATAGTCAGATATCTAAAGGTGGTTGGGCTATGGATGCTTCTAGGGGACCATATAATCTGACCAAAGCCAGGGTTAGTTGCATCTGTGAATAGATACAGTGCGGGAAGAATTTGAAAGTTTCTTTGGACCCAGACTACTTCAAAATAAAGATGTGTACATTTTTTTTTGAATATGAGTTAATAAAATATTTCATCTTGACCAGTTTTGCTAAACTGCAGCCATAATATAGTCTCAAGTTCATTTCCCCCATCATGGAGGGTTCAAAAAAGTGATCTTATTCATAGAACGTTATGTACAACATATTTTGGAAGGGCAGAGAAAAGTTACTTTGGCTTTAGAAAGTCATGAAGAACATGACTTTCGGGGAGGCTTTAAAACAATGCCTAGGGCTGAAAGAGAGTACTCTACATTTTTACATATTGTTAGGTACTTAGAGTTTTCACAGCAATGCTGTGGGGGTGAGAATGCATTCCCTCTTATAAAAAACTAAAATTCAGAGAAATTGTAGAAGTCTTACAGAGACTGGACAAGCATTCTCATGGAGGATTATCTGATTCTAAAGTCCCTGAACACTTTCTTCTTGAGGAAGTGAAGATGTACATTACGGTTTTAAATTGTTTTTGAAGACTCATGTGCTTCTTATCTTATAGCAAACTGATATTCTATGTATTGGAAGGCAGCTTTTATTAGTATAGGTAATAAATCTGAACTTTTTTAGTTTCAGTTAATGGTCTATAGATACTATTGTGATGCTGATCTCATAGAATTGTAGATATTAGGTTAGTTGGACTCAAGGCATTATCTCAATATCTGAGTTTTGTGATCTATCTGTGGTTTATAATGATCTTTTCATTATCACACTATTGTTACTTGTGATACAGCCTATTCATTTTGGGGTAGCTGTAAAGTTCTTTCTTTCATTGTGTCAAAATCTGCTTTCACATTTATTTTTTCTTTCATAGTGATTGTTTATATATATCCCAAATCATTTCCATACTTAAAAGAATGTGGGAAAACATTTCTTTATAAGATTGAGCGGTCTCTGAGTCCCAATTCCTTACTTGGCATGATACTACATAGCTTAGTTTTGACTGGTGAAGTCTTGAACACTTCATTTGAGGGAGGAAGATTCTCCTGTGCAATCTATCTTTGAATTCTTTGTTAATTAGAAAATAAAGGAGTTGGTACTAGTAGGTTTGTGGCATTGATGTGGTGTCTTTAAGGGAGAGGTGAAACAATATTGTTCCTTTGAAAACTGAAGCTGCCATTTTTGTGCCCTAGTTCTGAAAAACAACAGAATAAATATTTTTAACAGTAATGAAAGCCTAACAGTGATACATATTAGCAGACAGAGAGAATAAAGTAACCCACTCCAAAAGGCACAAAATTAAGTCTGCTCAACTGCTCTGTCCTTTATAATCTCGCAGATTGAGGTCTCAGTAGAGCTGAGTGTTTTTGATACTCCTGGAGATAAATCTTTTTTAATCTCTTGTTTCCAAACCTATGTGTATTTTCATCTGTTTGCTTTTGTTGTTATCGTTCTCCTTCACAGAAATGTCTTAAAACAGCTAAGACTTAACTGGACTGTTTTTTTTTCTTATGTCCACTTAAATGGCAGTTACCTCATTTTTAGCTTTGATTTTCCTGGTTATATGGGATATTTTGAACTGAAAAGAAACATATCATCTGTTAGAGCCTTCTTATTCCCCAAAGATGAAAAGGCTTGAATCTTAGAGAAATTGTATTACTTACCTAAAAGCACATAGTTAATATCAAAGCCTCAGTTTGTTGATTTCGATTTTCTTGATTCAGGGATCCTTCAGCTGTACCACACTGCTTTAAAAATTATTGTTTTTAAAATTTTTATCATGGTAAAGTATAACAAAAGATACCGCTTTAACTGTTTTCAAGTGGCTTAAATGTATTCACTTTATTGTGTTACTGCTACCATTATTTGTCTACAGAAATTTTATTTTGTGTGCCCCTTAGAAAAATCATTAATAATAAATTTTATATTCTGTACCGTTAGACTATTTCCAGTCCTTGGTAACTGCTATTTCATTTTGTCTCTATGGATTTAGACATATTTTGTGTACCTCATTAAGTGGAATCATTCAATATTTTTCCTGTGTGTCTGACTTTATTTCACTTGCCATAAAGTTTTCCAAGATTTACCCAGGTTGGAACTTACAGCAGAATCAGTCCATCTGTCCATCTTCTTTTCCTCCCTCACTCCCTTTAGCTATTGTGACTAAAACTGCTATGAACACAGATGTAGAGTTTGCTTTCAGTTCATGTGTGTCTCTGTGTGTGTAAACATGCATATGTACACACACACCCAGAAGTAGAATTTCTGGTCATATGGTAATTCAATATTTAAATTTTTGAGAAACTGCCATTATGTTTTATACAGAACTGTACCATTTTGCATTCCCACCAACATGGCATAAAGACTCCAATTTCTCTGCATTGTTGGCAACCCTTGCTATTTTCTGGTTTTTGACTGTAGCCATCCTAATGAATATGAAATAGACTCTCACTATGGTTTTGATTTGTATTTCTCTAATGATTAGTGGTGTTAAGCATATTTTCAAATATTTATTGGTCACTTGTATATCCCCTTTGGAGAAATAAAGTACTTTGCCATTTTAAATTTGTATTGTTTTCTAAGTTGTAGATATTTATTCTGTATTTTATATGTTACTCCTGCGTATGTATGTATGTATGTATGTATGTATGTATGTATGGTTTGTAGGGTTTTTCTCCAGTTCTGAGGGGCTACATTGCTTTTTAATGTTAAATCATTTTGTCTTAATCCAACTCGTAAACCAGAAGTTGAGTTTATCTCTCTTATCTTTGGTTTTTTGTTTGAAATAGTTAAGTGATAGATTTGACACAGGTTTTCTTTTTTTTTAAAAAGATTTATTTATACATACAATGCTGGGGTACAGGCCAGAGGCGTGGGGCGGTGAGAGAGTTCACCAGAGACAGAGTGGGGAGCAGAACAGGCCGATTGACAGAAACACACTGCTGAGGGGAGCAGCGGGCAAGGCAGGAGAGGTCTGCCTCACCATGTGGGGATCTCCCCCGCCAGGTGTCAAACTCGTGTTGCGCTGCCGACAGCTCCACAGTGCAGCACTTAACCGCTGCGCCACCAGGGAGGCCCCGACACAGGTTTTCTTAAAAATTGGTATAGAGCAAATAAAAAGTGGAAAAAAATGAGTGTATTTGGAATAATTTTATTTATTTAATTTGGGGAGGGGGAGAAAGAGATGAATCTCCTAGAGTTCTCTGGGTGGTTTACAAATTTTATCTTGACAGTGGTTTTTGCCCTTACTATTTATAGAGATGGCTGACATATAATAGATTGTCTGCCGAAAGATTTTGTAGCTTTCAATAATACAGAAATGTCTTTTCTTGCTTAGTTTTCTTTTTCTTTTAAAGATACATAGATCTGTTCAGCTCTTTAAGAGTTAGATACAGTGATTGACTTATAGACTTTATAATTTTTAAATTATATGTATGCTCAATACTACCAAATAGAATCGGAATGAAAGCAGATGAGCAACTGGTTAAATAAAATGATCAATCAGCTAGCTACTTTCTTTTATTCAAGAGAGGCTTTAAGGGGACATGGAAGCTTTTAGGAACAGTAGGAAGATTGGGATTTTAGTACCTTTTTTAAACATGAATTTGGAAACGCTTAATGAGTTCCATCTATCTAGGTAGATATATGAATGTATTTACTTGTTTGTGTTTGTGTATAAATGTATATGTGAAATCCATATACATACTGGCCTTGGCATCTTTTTATACTAGCAGTAGTACTTATTAATTATGAGGTAATAGAAGGGTTTTTTTAAAGGTGGTTAATAGAAAGGAATCCAATTTTTGTGTTAATCATCAAAAAATTTATCCTAACCATAGTGCTTATTGTTATTGGATTTGTATTCTTAAGAGAATACTAACATACAGATCTTTGAGGTATTACTGAGGGGTAAATCCGTGAAGTCATGGCACTTACCATGTGATTAAAAGATTATTTCTTTAATGATGAATGTTAACATTGAGGCTACCAGTTTGATGAAAGATAATATATTTGAATAGATCCAAGCAGACATGAGAAATGTTCTGTGTATGGTCACATAGCTAGATATTTCAGGACAGACCTGGGGTTCTTATGTTAGTCTCTGAAAAATTTGTCATTGTTTGCTTTTTAACTCTGTCAGGTCGTCTTGCTGGTACAGATTTCTGCTTCAAAGATAGATGACCCAAACTATTTTTCACAGTCATCAGAGTAATATTCTAACTCATCAAATGTGTGAATGCCTTCTGAAATTGTGACTTTATTTCAATCCAATAACTTTTCAGTTCTTAAAAATACATAGATCTTTTAAAGATGCTCAGGGAAGTTTAGAGAAATGCAGCATGCTTCATTTGTCTTTTACTCAATTCATACATCAGTTTTTCACATTCAAATTTTCTTAAAAATGTGAGCTAAGACCCACATAAGCATACTCTTTTCCACCATTGATGAGAAGAGTGTACTGCAGGTTGTTGTTAAGTTTGCATCTGTAGACATTCTTCATAGGAATAGCTTTGCTAACTTGTAATTTTTTAAATAAACAGCCTTGTTGAGGTATAGTACAAATCTATCCATTTCAAGTGTGCAGTGATTTCTGAATTGTGCAACTGTTACCACTAAGTCAGTTTGAAAGCATTGATATCCCCCAATAAGATCATTTATGCCTGTTTACATTTACTCATTTTCAGTCCTAGGTAACAACTAACCTGCTTTCTCCATAAATTTATCTTTTCTAGCATATAAATGGATTCATATAATATGTGGTATCCTATACTTATCTTTTTCCACTTGAACATCATGCTTTTGAGGTGCCTTCTTGACAGAATGTATCAATAATTTTTTAACTCTAAATTTCTAAGTCATTTTCCTTACCCCAGTAAAATGTATTAAGGTTTACAAATAACTGTCCTTATTCTTAAACATGTTTAAAGTTTAGGGTTAGGTGAGGTTTTTACAAACCTTGTTATGGATGCTGCTTCAGCATTTAGTGACTTGGGATATTCTAAAACTGTTCTTTATGTCATAAACCTCTTCAGCCTCATATAGACAAACTTTGGCCATAATTTCTGAAAAATTATAGAGGTAGTACTCGTTTTGGAATTCTTGCACTGTGATTATTGGTATTAAAACTTAGTTAAATGGAGACTTTATTTATTGATCAAATTTAGCTGCTTTTTTCAGGAAAAATAAATAGCTGGCATTGGATTCTTTTTTTTAAATTTAAATCTTTGGTAACTTAACTCACTTTGAAAATTTCTGTTGGAATTTTCTATTTGAAAATTTTCATTTTTGCATCTTGACTAGTTTTATTTTTTTAAAGGTTTATTTATTTATGCATACAAGCTGGTGTGCAGGCCAGAGGTGTGGGGCCGTGAGAGGGTTCACCAGAGACAGAGTGGGGAGCAGAACAGGCAGACTGAACGAAATACACTGCTGAGGGAAGCAGTGGGCTTGGCAGGAGAGGTCTGCTGCACGGTGTGGGAATTGAACTCTGCTGGCCTTGGAACTTGCACTGCAGCTGCCGACAGCACCACAACGCTGCACTTAACCCGTTGCGCTACCAGGGAGGCCCTTTGACTAGTTTTACTTTTCATATTTGCATGTATGCTCTAGGACCTAGCATATTTTCAATAAATATTAAAGTGAAAGTGAACAAAACTTAGAATTTAATTAATTCTATAAATATTTTTAGATCAGCTAACTTAGCTTTAGAAGATGTCAGATTTTTTACAAAGGAATCCCCAAACTTAGGTTCATTTTTGTTCATCTTAATTTATCTTATAAATGAAGTTTTGATATTCTAAAACAAATATTCTGTTAGATTTTAGTATCAGAAGAGGTATGTAAGTTGAATGTGCCATGCTTGAATATCTTCAATTTTTAATCATTCTGATAAATGCGAGTGTTCAGATACAGGAATATTCTTGGAGTTTCCTATTTCTTGATGTTAGTTTTTAAAGTTTCACGATGTTCTTTATTTTAAATTTCAAGGGAGGAGTAATATATAAAGGTGAATACTTAATTTTTCATTAGTTATTTCTGAAAACATCCTTGTAAGATATCTGTGAGTAATTAAAAAAATTATAAAAGTTCTAGAAGCCTGACTACACTTGAAAATACAATACAACTGTAGCAAACTTTTATTGTACTTTAGAGTACATGTGGAACATGGTTTATAAAGTTGTCTGTAATGATTTATTATATGAATTACACCAATGTTTTCAGTAACATTGTTTTCTTTTTAAAATGAGTATAATTTAAAAATGTCAGAGTTCGTCAATTTTATATTTGCAGTTCAGTGATTTTTGACAGATACAGTCATGAAGCCAACATCAAAATTAAGATGTAGAACATTTCTATCATGCCCGCGATTTCTTGCACTTCTCGTAGCAGTTCTCTTCTCCTGGAGTGTCAGCTTTTGGTAAACAAGTTGTCCCATGATCAAGAGTTATTTCTAGGGCCTCCCTGGTGGCACAGCGGTTGAGCATTGCGCTGTGGAGCTGTGGGCAGCACGCGTGATGAGAGTTCGATCCCCAGCGGGGAGAATCTCACATGGTGCGGTGGACCTCTCCTGCCTCGCCCGCTGCTCCCCTCAGCAGTGTATTTCTGATCTGTCTGTACTGCTCCCCACTCTATCTCTGGTGAACCCTCGCCACCCCACGCCTTTGGCCTGTAACCCAGCTTGTATGTATAAATAAATAAATCTTTAAAAAAATTATTTCTATCTTGATTCTCGGCTAAGGAATGAGCAAGGGAAGATTGGCTGACTGCTTATGGTTAATAGTTCACTGTACCTTGCTTTGTTCTTCCATCTCTTCCCCCAAACCAATCAGGAAACTCATTGTCTTTATGACTTTTAAGATTTCTTGCCCGCAGGACTGCTAGAGACTGAGGCACATAGATTTTTCAGTTTCACAATAAAGGACTTTTTAACTTGATTTTGTGTACAGGCATTCATTTATTATCATTTTATCTCATGGAGTCTTTTGCTTAGGTAATTTTAAAAACGATGGTTTAAAAAGAGTAAAAAACATAGGAAAATAGAAACAATTTTACTAAGTGAAATATGAAAATTTTTTGTGACAATAAACATAATAGTCTAATTTTTAAACAGGATTAACAAAATTATTCTGTAAATATAATTTCATGGATATATAGCCTTGTATTTGTATCAAGGTGAAATTTTACCTAAATTGCATTTGAAAATTGAAATATTAGTTCATGTCAGAAAGAATAGTTTTATTACATAAATCCAAATATAATTATATTTTTCTTTTTTGGGAATTGGGAAATACAGAATAGAAATGAATCTAAGGTTTGTTTTGATTAAGGATATGTTCCTTCCCAAATATGTTACTGTCTTTCTGTGAATTTTTCTGTTAAGTATTTTTTAATAACACTCCTTATTTAAAGTTTTAAGGACAGTGCCTCATAGGTAATTCTGAGTAATTATTTTGTTTTATGATGAACATAATTTTTTCTGACACATTTCATCAGATGTTTATTCATCTCAATATTAATTTAAAGTTCTCTGCTGCTACTAGTTTGAAATTTAGTTTGGTTACTTTTAACACTTTGCCACGTTGTATATAAAAAAATTCAGCTATGAAATTATAAGTATTATGAATCATTTGTATTACTAATGCATATATATTTTTCTAACAAAGTATGGTGACTATTTGGAATATTAATATATTGTTGCTTGAAAAAAATTCTCCGGTAAGGCTAACCAGTGTTTACATGCTAATAATCTTACTAAATTTTGTTGTCATGATTTTAGTCCTGACATTATAATGTGTTTAAATAGATGACCAATTGAAAAATACCTACTTGTATAGTTTTTTAAAACTATGGGTCTTTGTAGAATTAAAAAGATTTGAGAAACACAACTATAAGTTAAAGAGCATTTATGCTGTAGCAGGTTTTTCTGTTTGAGTTTTTTAGTAAAGGCGCAAAGAGCATGTAACATATGTTAACAAGCAAGGAAGAGTGTTGGTCCAATGAGAACAGAGGTTTTCTTTGATTTTGCTTTTGGAAAATTTGATTTTTTCCACATGCATTTTTATGATCAGTTGGGTGTGAAGTTGAATAGGCAAATATGAAACAATTTATTTCCTTTGTTATAAGTTAACCTTAGTAATATTTTTTTTAGTTGTTCTCAAATGAACATTTATAATTCATTCTTAGATTGTTGTCATTAAGCTTGATAACAATATCGAAAACATGTTTTGGATAGACTTAAAAAACCTGTATCTCTTATATGAAAAGAATTATAGTGGCTTTCCTCAGCGTTTTGTTTTTTTTTCCTGTGTACAACAGAAGGAGACTATTATCCTGTGACGACAATTTATCCTAGTGACAGTCTGTTTTCAGTATGTCTGTGTTTCATTATTTTGGGAAATAAAACTTAAGAGATATCAAAGAAATTCTAAACTATTAGTATAGTTATTAAAAGGGAAATGTCTTGGTTAGGAATCAATAAATAGCTTAAGTTTTTGTCATTGACTAAATTTCTTTTAAACAGTATTTTGATGATTTTATGTCTCTTTAATATATGGGAATTTAGGAACAACTCATTATTGAGGTCCCTATATTCAAAAGATCATATAGTGCATATTTAGAGGAAGAAGAAAAACTATTCTTATAGTTTCATAACGCTTGTATAGCATTTTGTATTTAACTGATTTCACTACCTACTGGAATTTATTTGACACTCACATCGACTTTTTGAATAAACGCATCCGGTGTTATTTTTATTTTATAGATAATGAAAAGGGAGGATTAGGGAAGGTGGCATTGTGGGCCTCGAAAGATGAAATTACTCATTCTAGATATTGTTTAGTTAGTTGGTGACGGAGCTATTAATAGCATGTTTGTAACTGTTAGCAAGTCTTCAGTAGTCACTTTATATTCTTCAGTAAGATTTATAACTTTTAAAATATTTCCAGTTTCCTAGATGAATCTGTTAATTCTTAGCATTTTTAAAGTTTCAACTGATTAATCATTTATTTGTTTCAAAAATAACTTCTTTGGGATCTATCATGTGAAAATGATTGTGTTGTAGGCCTTTGAGTGCCAATATAAGTAAGACCTGGTCTTGCCTTTGCTTTCTTGATTAAGTATCTAGAGAGATTTTCTTAATAATCAGCTGACCCATATATTGGCAGCATATTTTGTTTTGTTGATTTATTTTTGTAAGACAGTTCTAATTATGTCTTCCTGCCCCAAATCCTTCTCATAGCTTTTACAGTAAAAGTTAAAAATCTTTAAAATATTCTGTGATAACTCTCCATGATTGTCCTTTTCTTATTTGTCTAGATTCATTTGAATGTCTTCCTCCTTATATCCTCCCACTTCACTTTTTTTCTCTTCTTTCAGCCTAATGTTTCCCTGTGTTGTTTCATTAATTTATAACTTAAATAATTTTTATTTACCCTTCAGATATTAGCCCAATAGATGTTTTCTCTGAGATTTGGTCCTCCAAAATATTCTTTCTTTGGATAAGTTTCCTGTTTTTCATGGGAATTATATTAGTTCTTATGATTATTTAATAGCTTTTCCTCTACTCTTTTAACTTCAAGATCCATAAAGACATCTTTTTTCTATGCAAGACACTACTTGTGGTTGGCACAAATAAATATTAACATTACAGTTGGTAATTTCTTAAGCAGTTGTACTGATTTTTGATTGTTTCATGATGTTTTACATTATATGCCTTTTTGACAACTAGGGTGTTCGCCATTTAAACTTATCTAGGAGATGATGAGATTAATAAAGAGATAACAGTTTACTCTTTCGTATTTTGTTTGCACCACCCATTAGTTTACAACTATTTATTTGTTGAGTGGGAGCTTAACTGTTAGTACCATTTCTCAGTATTTTTATCACTTTGTTTTTATTATTGATGTATCATTATTTTGTCTCCTTGGTTGTTTTTCACATCGTAGGATTTCTCCCCTCAGATATCACCACTTTTTTTGCTTATACAGAGCAAGTATATTGTTTAGTTCTTTCCCTGAAGAGATTTCTGTTTCACTTAATAATATTTATTGAGTCATTACTATATTCTCATGTATCATTCTAGGATCTGGGTATACAATGGCTAACGATACAAACCTGATCACTTCTCATGGACCTGATGTTCTGGAGATAAAATTACATGGAAAAAAATACAAATATCTGATAGTGACAAGTGATAAGTAGAAAAATTTAGGCATTGGGAGAGAAAATGCCAGGATTGAGGGTTTCCTTTAGTTTAGAAGGTCAAGGAAGGAAGATGTGACATTTGACTGGGACCTAAATGACTAGATTGTGACAACAATGGATAGATGTGGGAAAATTGTGTTCCTGGCATTGGGGAACAAAGATGCAAAGGCTTGAGGTAGAAACAGATTTGGCTTGGAGAAAAATAGAAGTCTTGCTGATGCATAGTGAAAGATGAAAGAAACAAGATCAGATAGCTGGTCCAGTTTATTTACAAATATAAATATATGTATCACCTGAAAAAAAACTCCAGCTTCTTTGATAGGTAGAGAACTAAAAAATTAAACAATGCACAGTTATATTTTGTATTTAATTTTGTAGAATTTAAGGAATATAATATTCAAGTGGTAAAGAATTAGGTACCATCGGTGGTAGTATAATATTGCCCTAATACAACTTTTCTACAGGGCAATTTATATATCTCCCTCAAAATCTTTAAAACTGAATATAATTTTACTGAGCACATCTGTTTATAGGAATTTACTCTTAGTTATTTTAAGAAAATGAGCAGTTATTTAGATAGTTTATCACAATTTCTAATTTGCAATAGAAATGGAGAAGTTGGATAAAATTTTATACTCCTATCATTAGCAGTAGTTAGGCTTATCATTACAAATTGTATTATAGCAGTGTTTATAGGGTTAGAAAAATTTTCATGTTATATAAAATGAAGGTTAGAGAATAGAATGTTGAAAAATCATTTGTTAACGTTGTTAATGTTAACAAAAACTTTTTTGGCATTTGTAGAAAGACTGGTAACTTGCTAAAATTGTTGGTAGTTTTTTTATGTGAGTAATTAATAACATGATTTATATAGGGTAGTGGTTTAGAACATGAACCTAAGGACAAGGGGGGCAACTCATAATCTTGTACCTCAGGATCTTCTTTAGGGTTTTGTGTTAACACGTAGAAGCACCTTTGATCGGTACTTGACATGTACTGATCTGTAAATGTTAGCTGTTAATGTTATTGCATATTTGTATTTTATTTCTTTAGTGAACATATTCAGAAAATGTCACCTTTTTTGTCAGACTGGTATATATACCATATGATAGGTTAAAAATCAAAGAATGTTCAGTAACATTTATGAATGTAGTGGTCATATAAGTATAAATAATAATAAATATAAATAAAGTTCAAACTCTGGAAGACAAAAATAAGGAACAGACTGGGTGAAAATATTCAGCAAACATGTATCTGACAAAATTTTTGCATGTAGGCTATATAGAGAACTCGAAAAAAATACCAGCAAACTGCTAAAAATAGGTGAAAGATTTGAACAATTTACAAAGTAACAGCAAATGTGTTTTCCAAATTGCCAGATCCATTTATATTCTTCCCAAAGATATTTCATATTCTTCACAAAGAGTTTATGAGGATATTTCTGTTTTTCTACATTCTTACCAACATTTGTTATTGTCTGTCTTTTTAATTGTTATTTTCAGTGGTATGAAAGAGTATCTCATGGTAGTTTAAGTTTCCATTTTTGTTGGCATAGTTCATTATAGATTTTGTATTTTATATAATAATCCAAGGCATTCACGATATTTTATTTTAATAATAGAAAAATTTACTTCTCATTTCCTCTGTTATCTGTATCTAACTTTTAAATCAAATGTGATATTTCAGAAATTTGAAAAATGGTAAAATATTTTCATAAATCAATGTAACAGGGTATTTTTTGTATTTTATAGCTATTTGCAAATGCTAAAATCCTTGTGAATAAAAATATAATGGTCAGTACTAGTGGGGGCATTAAGAAAGGGCTACTCTATGTATTGTTGATAAATGAAACTTGATTCAAACTGTGTAATATCAAACATGCACCAAAAAGACCAATGTAGAAGCATATGTACTGATATACATATGATGATCTCTAAGATACATCGTTTATTCATGAAAAGCAAATTGTCAGCTTATACATTTCCATTAAAATAATAAATGTATTGATGAGTACATGTCAAAACTCATAGAAAGTGCTTCTCTATTGTGAGTGGAGTGGGCCCAGAGGGAGGCAAGAGGGAACCTGTCATTTTGCCTACCAATTAAAAAAATTTTTTTTCTTTTCATTGAATATTGATGTATTATGTAAGCTAAAGTGTCATTGTATCATACAGAAGTAAATACAATTTCTTAGCTTTTTCAAGTTTCATTTCTAATTTGAGTTAAATTTTGTACTCATTTTATTTTTGAAAAGTGATCTAATCTTTTTTTACTGTACAGGATATGAGTAATAACAAAAATACATTTTTGGAACGAATTTGTAAGTTCAAACTTTGCATTTGGGGACCTTATATAAATCTTTAGATCCAGCTGTTGCTGAGGATATACTTTGAGTTGGTATGAGGTGTGTGCTTTTAAAAGAATGGGTAACTGTTTCTCAAGTGTGTAGGGCAAAAATTCTATGGTATTCCTATGAATGTGAATGGATTAAGTTAATTCCTTTGCATTGAGTCGTAAGAATCACTTCTAATTTTTTTATTTAGAATTTCAGAGCAAGACTTTTCTTTATAGAAATTCCAGATTGGTTCAGGAATTTCCTCAGCCCTATGCTACAGCGTATCAGCAAATGGTACAAATAGAATCTTAAATATTTGTTAATTAGGGTGTATTCATTTTCAGTCCTTGCTACTACTACACAGTCAAGACCTACTTGTTTCTAGTTCCTTAAATTTATCCTGGAGTTTGTCCAAGTTGTGTTTTAATGAGTTGTTTATCTCACTAGTTACATTAGGATTTATTTTCCCCTGGAGAGTAATGTTTAAATTGATAGTTTTAAAAACTATTCTTTAACATGAACATATGTTCAGAGTAGGACTTCTGGATATGTGAAATAGGCATTTGTTAAATTATTTTATTTCTCACCAACTTAACTGTTAAAATGTAGGTAAATCCAGAAGTTGGTAGATATTTTTAGTATGAATTTTGACCTGCTTTATTTTAAAGTTTAATAAATTTGTGATATAAATCACATGGAAAATTGTATTTTTATTGTGCATTTTCATTTATATTTTAATACGTCCCCCTAATAGCTTAAATAATGTTGTAAAAGCTATTGCTCTGTTTAAAAATTTCTGAAGCAAATATGGTATAATGTTACGGTTTGATGGTTGAGTTTGATGCAATGGTTATTTATTTTCTATACTTGTTAATTTGTTAGAAATATTTCAAAATTGACAAAATAAAGGAGGAAAAACTTTCCTCACATTGTTAAATAGGTATATTGTATAAGCTACCACCTATTACCAAATAACGTTAAATTACTTGTTTTAGTTCAAATGCTGCTGGAGTAGCATGCTTAAAAGTAGTATAATAAAATGTACTTTTGCTTGTAGTTAGTTACAGCTGGAAAATAAAACCACAAAAACATGTCCTATGTGTATGATATAATTTAGTATTGAGTTGTGACTTCTGTACAAAGTGAATTATTTCCTTTGATGTGTTAATTAACTTGAATCTGAGGGAGAGAATTACCCTTCTACCCTTGGGTATTATGAAAGTGTAGTATAAATTAATCTTTCTGAATTTGCATATGTTTAAGTTTTTGTTCAAGTCTGTTTTACCCATTTGGGAACCATTTTCAAGAAGAATTCCATATACAATAGTAGAATTTGTTATAAAGTAGTAAACTCCCACTTGTAAAAAGAACTGTAACTATAATTTTACTTAATAGTTATTGCTGTAGTTGTAAGGAAGTCGCTTTTGCTACACTCTAAGACCTCTTAAATGCCACAAAGTATCTCTGAATATTGACTAGGTTAACTATACCTTTTATATTGTAGGTATTCAACATATCTGTTTTCTTAATATCACTAATAAACTGACTTTTTTTTTGGTCAGGAATTTGGACAGAAATTGAGAACATAGTCACCTCTTAGTTTTTAAACCCTCATTAAAAGAAAGGGAAATGAGAAAGAATAAGAAACTTTTTAAATGATTGCAATTTTGGAAATGCAAAAGAAACAATAATGATAATGACACAAATTTGTTAATAGGGTCCTAATTGATCCATCCTTATATCACTGGAATATATCCTACTTGATTATAGTATGATTTTATTAATGTATTGCTGATTTCAGTTCAGTTTATTGAGGAATTTTGCATTATCTTCATCAGAGATACTGGCCTTGAATTTTTTTTTTCTTTGTGATTTATTGTGTTTTAGAATCAGGGTAATGCTACTCTCATTAAATGAGTTGGGAAGTGTTCCTTCCTCTTTCATTGTGAAGGTTAGGTATTAAATTTTCTTAGAATGTTTGGTGGCACCAGTGAAGCTATCTGGTCCTAGACTTGTGTTTTTTTGGGAGGTTTTTGATTACTATTTCAGTTTGCTTACTAGTGATCATCTTGTTCAGATTTTCTATTTCATCCTGATTTAGTCTTAAAAGTTCGCATGGTTTTAAGATTTGGTCCATTTCATTTAGGTTGTCCAAATTGTTAACATATATATTCTTGAGGGTATTCCATGTGCACTTGAGAAAAATGTATATTTTGCTGCTTTTGAATAGTGTTCTGTTTATATCTATTAAGTTCATCAGATCTGATGTCTCATTTAAGGCTGTTGTTTCCTTGTTGGTTTTCTGTCTGGAGGATATGTCCGTTTCTGTAAGTAGGATGTTAAAAGTCCCTGACTATTAATGTGTTGATACCAATTTCTCCCTTTTGGTCTGTTGATATTTGCTTTATATATTTTGGTGCTCCTATTTGGAATGCATATATATTAATAACTCACACCTTCATGATGGATTGATCTATTTATTGTTACATAATATCTGTTTTGTCTTGTTTCAAAGTCACTTTTATTGCTCACAGTAGTTAAATGTCTATTTACTTTGAAGTTTTGCTATTTGGAAAATTGAATTTTGTGAGAGACCTCATTCAAAAACAGATCCAGCTAAGGCATTAACTATTTCAGGGCAGGAATTCTAAAAATTATTTTTCTTTATCACTGTCAAATAGGATCCTGAGTAAAATGTAAATACTTCATAAGTACTATTTGAGAGTAACTATGAGATATAGGACTCTGAATAAGACTGGTTGGATTTAAATTCCTATTTTTTTTTACTTAATAGTTATGATATCTGATACCGTATTTCCTTGTGTCTTTGTTTTTCCAACTGATAATGAAAATACCTCTGTTATAATATTCATGGAATATTGCTTGAGTAGAATATGTTTATGAATGAATGTTTATGAACATGATTCCTGATTATTTTTTACTGTAATAAGTTCTGAAATAGTGAGACTTAAAGTTGGTAGAATTCCATGTTTATTTTGATTTTAAATACTTAAAATATTTTTAATATTTAAAATTTTATTTTTTTTATTCATACCTTTTCTTTCCTTACCACCTAATTCATTTAATATATTTTTTTTTTGTAAGAGCTATTTACTGTATTGTTTCTTTCTCTATTTTTTTATGCAGGACCAAAAGATCTCAGATTGCTCTAACTGAAGGTATATTTGAACTTCCAAATCTCACAATTCAAGCTACTAGAGCACAGACACTTCTGTTGCAAGCAATATTTCAAAGTTGGTCACATATTGGAAATGGCAGCTCTTTAGCAGTGAATGAAGCTTTGATGAGTGAAGTTTTCCACACTGTAGGTAAGACCACAATCTTCTTGATAAGTATATGGAACATTGTTATTAGAGGTGTCTAATGTTTTATCATTCAAATTCATATGTCTGGCATGCTCAACTTTTGTATATATTTTTGTGAAAGTGGATATTCAAATTCATGTATAAAATCTAGGATTAATATGAGGTAAGCCATTCACTTTTCTGGATATACTTTATAGTTGCAAGAGAACTCCTTGGTGAACCACCTGACACTTTTCAGGACATCATATATATGTTTGAATGATAACCATGTCAAAAATAGATACTTCATTATGCTGGTAAAGTGAATAAAATTCTTGATCATAATACTTTAAGACTTGGTAAGCAGAATTCACCCATTCGAATAGATGAACTAACTACTAAAATTTAAAAATCTCTTAGATGCCAGTATGAGATATTATCTTCATCTTTTATTCTTTTTGCAGGTAAACAAAAATTTTACAGAATGCTTTCAATTTTTAGTTGTTGAGGCTCAAAATAATCACGGCACATTTGTTACTAACAGAAAAGTATTTTTTATTTTATTTTTTCCCTTTTTTTATTTAATTTACATCCTTTACATTATTGTGTATCCCCCATAGATTTCCTACCACCAATTCACCCGTGAATCGTCACCATAGTCCTTTCAGAAAAGTAGTTTTTAATGAGTGAAATATTTTTATTTACTAAGTAACTTCATGCTGTAAACAATATCATTTAAATCTCCTTCAATTACACTGGTCAACAGTGAGATCATTACTGACTTAGAAAGGCCCTAATCTGTAGTATCTTGGTGTGCTGAACATGAATATCATCCTGAAAATTTTTTATTAGCTTTCGTTTTGCAGATATTTCATATAAATCATTTTATATGTTTCACTGTGTAAATTTATCCAGTAGGACTGCAACATCCTAAATCAGCCTAGCATGATTATTAGTAGCTAAAAGATGAAAATAGTACAAATATCTAATAGTGATTAATGGATAAATGAAATTGTTATTTATGTCTGTGCAATGGAATGTTATTTAGACACGTGAAAAGGAATACAGTGCTTATATGGGATATTGTATGGATGAACCTTGAAAACAATGTGCTAATGGGTGGAGCCAGATGAAAAAAGTCACATATTATGTTTCCATTTATATGAAATTCTTAGAATAGACAAATTCCTAAAGTGAGAAAGTAGATTAATGATTCCCTGAATTTTGGGAAAATCAGGAATGGAGAGTAATGGCTAAATGGACCTGAGTTTCTTGTTGAGTGATGAAAATTCTGCTAAGTGATAATGATAGTGTTCCCTTTGTGAATATGCTAAGTTCCACTTAACTATACACTTTAAAAGTTGAATTTTTTATTAATTATTTTTTAGCACTCAAAAACTTTAATTTGGTAAATATTTAAGTAGCTCAAATTATTATTTTTATTTTTAAAGATTTATTTATGTATACAAGAGCTGGTAGGCCAGAGGTGTCGTGTTGGGAGTGGGGGTGAGAGGATTCACCAGAGACAGAGTGGAGAGCAGAACAGACAGATTGACTGAAATACACTTCTGAGGGGAGCAGTGGGCGAGACAGGAGAGGCCAGCCGCGCCATGTGGGTTAGCTCCCTGGCTGGGGATCAAACTGGTGCTGCAGTGTCTATGGAGAGCTTCATAGTGCTGAGACTTAACCCCTTGTGCCACCAGGGAGGCCCCTAAGTAGGTCAAATTATGTACTGTGGTTTGAAAGTTTTTGTCTCTCCAAAATTCATTCCAAATGCCTTGGAATTTTAATGCCTAATGTGATAGTGTTAGGAGGTAGAGCCTTTGGGAGTTTATTAGGTCGTTGGGGCCGAGTCTTCATCAATGAGATTGATATCAAGATGCTAACAAGCTGGAGGGAGGTCCCTTGTTTACTGAACGAGGACACAGTCCGTGTAACCTGAAGGAGTCCCTCATCAAAATCTGACCCTGTTGACACCCTGATCTTATATGTCCAGCTGTGAGAAATACATTTCTGTTTTTTGTAGCCTACTCAGTTTGAACTATTTTGTTATATTAGTTGAAATGTACTGACATTATGTTCATATGGCCATATTTTTATGTGGGGTTACCGTATAAAACTTTTATAGCCTCACTCATAAGACCTGCAGCAAGACCTTCCTTGGCAGTAGCATTTATTTCTGTCTGCAATCATCCAATTAATTTATTTTTCTGTTTGTCAAATTTCTTTTTCCTATGATGGTCTCTCCAGAGCTTTTCAGTTTACTTTCTAATAATTATCCTCCATTCTTTATCTTATTATTATTTTTTTTTTTGGTGGAGTATCTCATAGAGCTTGTAAATTCATTCTAATAATGAATGCAGTGTTGGTGTTATTTACTTCTATAGTTTTCCTTCTTTCTGACCAAACTAATACCATATTTCGTTTGCTGAATTTACCAAATGGATGTGCTATGACAAAACACTTTAGTTTAAATTTTTCATTTTATAAATATTCTGTCCAAACAGAATGCTGGCACAGGTATTGAAAATGGATTAAACAAATCTCCACAGATTAAAGGATGTATAACCTAATGTTTTGTCATTGAGAAACCTAAAATTAGTGTAACTAATTTTCTTGCTGATTAGCGGAATTCTGGATAAAAGAAACTACACAGACTTGAGAAATGTCTAAACAACAAAAAGAAAACCTAGTGTTTTTCTGAAGAAAAGAGAACTAAAGAAATTCGATAAATCATTTATCTGCTTTTCAAATTCTAAATCTCCTTAGCTAAAAAATACAGCATTGAATTTTGTGCCATTTAGAACTTATTGCCAAGGGTGGCACAGGGTGGCACAGGGTCACTGGCAAAATACATGTAAGGGATAAGAATCTCTGGGAAAATTTAAATGTGAAAAATTTTCATTCTCAATTCCTTATGTCTAAAAATACATGGTTATTCTTTCTCTGACTACAGTAAGTCCAATGAGATGTGAGAGACAAGTTGTGAAATAATATAAATAGTTGTCAAAATAAGTTTGATCGTTATGTTTTATATGTGTTCTCTGCATGATTTTTATATAAAAAAAAACAAAGCACTGAAATTTTTTTTCTTGCTTTAAAGATAATTATTTTACTATTTTGTTGACTTTTTTTACAGTACTTATTATTTTTTCCTTTACCTAACTGAAACATTTAAACAGATCTGTGTATATGAAAGAAAGTAACAGTAGGTTGTTGGATTACTTTAGTTCTTCAAACAGAATATACAACAACTTTGTGTCTCACTGTTCTCATTCTACATGTTGTATTAATAATAGTGCTTCAGAAATGCAATACTAAACTTAATTTCAACCATCAAAACTACAAAATGCCTTTGGGTAGTAAATATTTTTTGATAAAGTATATACATTTATGTATCTATGTCATAGAAGCGGGATATTTTTTGCTTGTTGAATGAGTTAGTAGTTTCTATTCTGTGAATGGGTTTAAGAGGCTTTGAGAGAATATGTATGTGGATAATTATATTACATATTTATATTTTCAAGATTAGTAATATGATTATGTTTTATTGTTTCATCAAGGACACTATTTTTCTCTGTGACTGGTTGTGAGGAATATAACTACTAGTTCAGTTAATACCTTGGCCTTGATTCCTGCTGAACTACCAGCAGTTTACCCACAATTGTTTTTATGTTAACAGTTCGAATGCCAAACATTGAAAAAGGCAATTCATGTTTTAGTACTATTAAAAAAAAAAAAACTAACTTCAATCTTGTCAAAACCTGGAAAAGATTTCAGAGACCCCCGAAGTGTCGCTGTTCTACACTGTGAGAACATTTATATTAGTGCATCTTTTGCTGACTTATGGTTACCTCACGTATTTTTTACCTGTAAATTCTGTATCTGTTATTCCATTGACTTTTTATGTTTACTACTCTGGAAAAGACAGAAATTAAGTTTGGAGCCAAGTCTGTTTGTTCTGTTCACAATATAGAAATTTTCTCTATCTTTGAAATTAAAAAATTTTGCCAGCAGATGCCTATATGGGTCTATTTACTGATTTTTATTCAACATCGTTATTTCCTTTAGTCTTAATAGTTTTTTTTTTAACCAGCTCTATAAGCTTTCAATTTTATCTTCATTTTAAGTTTTGCTCCCTTACAGATAGCAGTAAGCCCTGAGTTAAACCTGTTTATTTTCCACTCTTGTTATCATCTTGTCTCTTTTTATTACATCCTTTCTCCTTTTCCTTTTCCTTAGGCAACTCTCTCATATTTGCCCTCTCCTGTGTCATATTGTATTCTGTATATATTCTTTAGAGTTATAGTAATGCATCTTCTTAAGTTCTGTAAAAGTAAAAATTAAATTAGAAGATATTAAAATAAAAAGATGTTCTATACTAATACTTCTTAGGGATTTGATTTTGTGCATTAATATTCATCTCTTGTAATAAAGTCCCTGAAACAGTATCTTTATTTTATCTTTGTCAGATCATAAGAATATTTCTACTTTTCAACTATTCTACTTTTCTACTATTGAAATTTACTCCCGAGCACTGAATTGTAGGGTGGAGATCCTGTCAGTAATTAGCTATGTTTGAAGTAATGTCATTTTATTTCATTGAGTTTCAGTTAAATTTCTCATCTACAAAATGGTGATATACTATCTTTATATCTACTGAAAGAGTTATTTTAAGTGCCAAATATGGTATTGCGTGTGGATTTGATTTATTGCGCTTGTCTTGGATGTAGAATTCTGCTCATACATGTGGGGATAGTACCTCTGGAAGTCCTCTAAAGTGTGAGATTCTTGGAGACTTGAGTTACCTGTCAGAATTGGAATCAAATGATCCAGTGTATTAACAGAGAAGATAGCAAAGGTAAATTTGACGAGTAAGGCAACTAACAAAATTGACGGTATTGCTTAGGACTAGATGTTTGAACTTACTGAAGAAATTGTGTATTGTGCCCCTTTAATGTAGCTGTCTACAAGAGGCCACATTAGGCTCACAGAAACCTATAATGAATCATATAATCTCTGTTTTGATAGAGATTCCAAAGGGGAATGGGGCAACAGACCTATAACTGAATGTTTCCATGCAGTGGAATAATACAAATATGAAACATTTATTTACTTTTCACATACTTTATAGTATAGCTGTTTAATAAGCATTTTTTCCTCTAGTAAGTTGAATAATATAGGGGCTGGATACCATAAACTTACTTGAATAGTCTAACTTGGCTCACTGTTTTTAGGATGATGTTTCTTATCCATTAATTTTGCTGGCTTCTTACCAGTAATATTAATGTTGGCAGGTTATATATATGTCACGTGTTACACATGTGAAAGTTTATGCTCAGAAAAATTTAGTGTTTTTCTTAAGTATTACCCCATAGATATTCACTTATTAAGCCATTTTTTGAAGCCAGGTCTTCAGATCTTTCTGTCACTATTATTTCTGATACACAAACCATCTCCCTGGTTATTGAGACCAGAAAACCAGAAATAGAGTAAGATCATTATTGAATTTGTTGCTTTATTAGAAATTGCATGAAATTGCATGATGATCCCCCCAAAAAAGAATAGCAAATACTGGAAATTTAACTAAAATTAAGAAATGATAAAAAATAAAATAGGAATGTTTAAGCTCGACTGAGGTATATTATTTTTTGGGATGACTGAACTATATGTTTTTGCTGTCCCTGTTTCCGATGCTACTCAAATCACAGAAATTCTAATCCGTATTTTGCCAGGTGATAAAATACAAAGTCTCATATGGGTTTTGTTACTTCAGAAAAATAAGGACTTTTTCTTTTTTTCAGATAATTCATTATTTTGTTGACAGTCTAGTTCTATTAATCTGGTATTTGCAGGGAAGTTTCTTACAGATCTTAAAATTTGTGGTAAAAGTGAACAAATGGGCATTTGAATCCCTTATTTAAGTGATGTCTTAATGTTAAAATAAAAATCTACTTTCCAGAATGTAACTGTTAAAGTATTTTATGCAAGATTTCATATGGGATACCTTAATGGTTGAATAATAAATTTTACCTCATAAAAATGAAATTCAATAATACAGTAGCTTTCTCAGCTCAGTAGCATCTGGTCTATTCTCATGAGAGCCAATATTTTCCAACTCATTAGGATCATGTCGTTCTGTATGTCGTCAACATTGACTTAGCCAAGCTACCTTTACTTACATAACCGCCAAACTATTAAATAGGTCTCTTGTGGAGTGAAGTCAAAAATTCCCCTTACTTTACTTCTGCCTTAGAAGAGGGGAAGAAAATGTACATACTGTAACATTTAAACATCTGGTCTAAACCACATCAGTGTAACGGAGCAAAGTTACGGATTCGGTATTCTTCCCAGGTGTGCATATAAAAAGGGTTTTGGAGTTTTTGAATAGTTCTTTAACCATTTAGGAAAGAGATTGAGGTATGGTGATATACTTTCTCTATTCCTGTGTTTTCAAAATACCTTTCCACTGCATCTGAAGAACAGTCCTAAATGCTCTAACATGAATATTTTTGAAGTATTCTAAAAATTTCTTTCCAGATAGAGGTATTGATTATAAATTTGTCCTTGTCTAAAAATAAAAATAAGTTGAGTTAGATTTGCATTAAGAATTATCAGTCAGGTTTTAAATTTAAATTGGTGTAAAAGGACAATACTTGACAAATCTTATGAGTTTTAAATTGCCACATATGAATTTTTCATAATATGTTTATTGAATTCAAAGGTTCCATTTCACTTGAACTTATGTCCAGATATTGAGAATTCACAGTATATGTCATTAACTATTACGAAATGAATAACTGCGTGCATAATTATTCATTTTTCTTTGGGGGTAGTATAAAGAATTAAAGAATATGTATTTACTGAATCTGAGCATGATCCTGAGTAATGAATCAGAAGGATTTGCATATGGAATTCCTTTTGTTTCTGGATTCCCAAAACACCCTAAGTTTGGTGAACATAGAAGATTCTTTAGAATTGCTCAGTGGATTCAGCATGTATTTGTATTCCTGATTGTTTTATTATAGCAAAGTAGTAAGTATGTGCAGATCATAAGGGGGAAGGATACACAGCCAATTTGGAAAAATCCATGCACAAACTTCATTATTCTACTTACTATGAAGAGGAGTGTACTTGTTTCTACAGCAATGAAAAATATGGTAATGTGTACACTATTTCTGCCTGGGAGGCCCATTAGTTATTCATTGCCAAATGTTTTATTGGGGGCTACTAAAGTGATCAGCCTCTGCCTAATGTGTACCAAAATCCAGAGTCTCAGAAGGAAGGTGGTTAGTGTAAAGTATATATTTGTACATAAGTCTAATAAGCACACTAAAGTACTCTATCAGTTAGAGAATGGAGGCATACCAGTTTCCCAGATGTTGAGAGTTAAGGGCCTTCTTTCTAAGTTGACTTTCTAAGAAAATCAACCTTCGGTTTCCTGTTATGAGTGCTATCTGCACATTTCTTGAAACAATATATTACCTAATACTATGTACTACTTATTCTAGTCAGGGAGGTGTTTTTAACTGGATAAAACATACTTGGAACAAAGTTGGAGTTTGTTAGTAAAAAAGGAGAATGTGTTTTAGGCAAACAGCTACCAGTTCTTATATTCTAAAATTTTTCATGTCTTCCTTTTGGAAAATTTGAATGCTTACTGGCACAAATCTTAAGTCGGACACATTATTTCAGTATGCTTAAGCCACATTGATCTTCTTTTTTGTTCTTCATATACACCAAATTCTTTCATGGTATTTTTTTTTGGCCTATCATCATCAAATTTTGCTTGACTTATCCCCACATATATTTCTTGTTTTAATTTAGACCTCAACAAAGATGTTCATAGAACAAACAGGGCTCGCTGTACTGTCCATCCTGAGGAGATAAATCTTTTGCTAGGACAACTGTATATAGTTGCCATACTACTTAGTTAATGTCGATTAAAGAGTTTGAAGGTTGAATTGGAAATCTTTTTGAGTTGATTCATCAGGATGTCATTCCAGTGCTGGACAATATTAGATGCCTGTGAATTAGGTAGAACCTGGAATGTCCATCAGCTATTCCAACTTTGGGCCTGTTTCTACTGTTTATGACAGTAGTTATCTCAAAAGCCAAAAATAAGTTGATATTCAGTTTAACAGCTTAATTTTGATGGCTGCACTGATGTAGCCAGAGTTAACTGATTAGATAGAACGGATGTTAGGTGTTAAAGGTTTAATGGATTTTGTCAGGAGTAGCCTGGGCAGATATGGGGTGATAATGCCTAGTGCAGTGTGGCCTTTCATTACCACATTGATAAATCACTGATTTTTGCTAGTCCTGAGTCAGCCATATAGAGGTAACATTTGCATTAGGAATATGGAATGTGTGATAATGCATGTTTTGCCACATCTTATACAATAATGGACCCAGAGGTGGCAATCCAGGCAGTACATGTTGATTTTAGTTGGTTTATCAAAGAAAGGGCCCCTGATGTGGACACCAGCATGAGTGGGGTAGATGATTTGATAATCTGTAATTTTTTCCTTCTGCAGTTTGTGTCTCATAATCTTTAGTTCTTAACCTGCTAGTCTTTAGGTTTCCAAATGGGAGCTCAAACAGTTTAGCCATTGGAGGCAACCCAGTGTCAGTGGATTTAAACATGATTTGTCAAGGGGAGTATTAGCCACAATTAATGAAAATGGGCTTGAATTTTGTCCACTGGTCTGGTTTGTGCTTTGCTAGAACTGGGGTTGAACAGCAGTAATAGCACAGTGGACACCATTATGTTTCAGTTAAATTGAAGCATTGGTGAATCAGATCTATGCATTTGGGAAACCTCTATGTATCAAATGCCCTATTGAACCTATACCATTGCTTCAACTCTTGGAGTGGAGGTTAAGGTTTTCTCTCAAGGAGTAACTTTCACTTTGTCATTTAAATGCAGAATGCTGCTAGGACTAAGCCATGTACACTTTAAATTTGCTATTTTCCTTTACCTGGGGTTGGTACCTTAACCAAGCTGAGTCAGTTGTGATGCCTCCCGATAAGTTAAGATTTCACAAGTTTCAAGTTGGGCCAGGCAGAGTCTTTTTCTGGGAGTATTGAATTTGGAGCTAGAGAAGATGAACTTAGTTTCTTATTGGGGCATAAGACATAAAATGTAAGAATTAGGAATTATTTTTTATTTCTTTTGAATTGAAGTAAACTAAAGGGACAAGGAATGGGTTTCTGGAGTCATTTGAGACTTACTGAGGTTTGTTTTTACCTTAGGTCATTGGTTTTTTTCCAACCCTTTTTGGTATTTTATAAACCTACTAGCCCCAGGCTGTTGTTTCAAATAGTTTCAGCTATCTGGTATATGAATCCTGACAAATACAGTCTTAAGCAAAGTATAATTACTGGTGGTTTGGTATCTTCATCAGAGATATATTCATTGGTATTTTATTTAGATCCTTTTCTGTTTCCTCATTGATGTCATGGAGAATAGGATGAAAAAATAGATGTACATGAACTAGATGTTATTTCGAAATTGGTTAGTTGTTCATATAAAAGGAATCTCTAGGAGCAGGAGGAATCATAAAAAGTTAAAATGTGTTTTGGATTGAAGGCAATAAAGTTAAAAGTAAAGATTTGATTGGAACAAGTAAGAAAAGTTATGGGTGGATAATATTAGACACCTAGGAAATATGAATCTGTAGCTTGAACATTAGTACATTGATAAGATTCTCCAGGAAGAGCTGAGAAACTTTTGCTAGTTAGTCTTTATTAACCAGAATTTTGAGCAATACTGTTAATGACACATTAGAAGATGTCTTTAAAAATACTGGAGGTTTCAAGTATATTATTTGAAGAGGTATGAAAATTCAAGAAAATCCAGAGTAATTCTTCTTGAAAGACAAGAAAATTCACTTATTTCACTATTCATTGGAGGGGTACATGAAGGGGCAAGTACATTAATGGATAATGAAGATGTACAATGCTTCACATTGACCATGTGTTTTACCATTTTCTAGAGGGCTTTACCAACAAAGCAGAAATAAAGAGGACTATTGTCGACAAAAAAAAAAAAAAAAAAAAAAAAAACCTGAGAAAAAGAAATTTTATTAAAGTCAGAGGGAGGCTTTTATGACCATTCCCTGAAGAACAAATTGTAAATGATGAATACCAAAAAAGTTTATTATGTTACACTGAAAACAGAACTATATATCCAAATGACCGTTGTTTTTCCTAAGTAATTCTTTTATCCAGTACTTTCTAATTCATAGGCACTGCTTTGAAATTGTTTTTGTAAACACAGTTTTGGCAGATCTATGAGGAAATTAGTACCTTAATTATGTACACATTTCCTTATCTTTTAAAGACTGAATGTTAGAAATAAAAATGCAATTTTTATGTTTGTATAGGAACTGCATTTTGTGTTAGAATATAAAGATTTGTTGAGATCCTCTGTCATTCACCTTATTCACTGTTCTTCATTATAAATGGCATCTCTTTCAAATTTATTCAGATTTACCCCTCAAGTAGTCAAGATTTATAATCATTTGGACAATTCAGAAAAATGAGTTGTAGGTGATAGATGTACTTGTAAATGAGTACCAAAAAAGTTTTGCTCAGTAATACATTGATGTGTTAGCATATGACTACATTAAAGGGTAAGCTCTTATCTGTCTGCTAATTCACTATAGCATAGTCAGGGCTTATTGTTTAAAGTACTACTCCCATGCAAACTCCTTTTCTCCATTATCATTTGCTAGTTATTGGTTCTTGGGCATATTGCTTAGATTCTTTTTTTTTGTACTTTTAAAAAATTATTATTAAATATGATCTTTTACATTATTGTGTATTCCCCAAAGGTTACCCACCACCAATTCACCCGTGAACCATACCATAGTCCTTTGTGTGCTTTTCTCCCCCGTTTTGAGCCCATCCTCCCCCCCTCTCTCTGAATGTCTCTCTCTTGTTTGGTTCTCCTATATTCCTTCTATAAGTGAAACCATTCGATATTTTTCTCTTTCCTTCTGTCTTGTTTCGCTGAGCATGATCCCTTCTAGCTCCATCCATGTTGCTGCGAATTGCATGAGGTTTTTTTTTTTTGAGTGCTGAATAGTATTCCATTGTGTATGTGTACCACATCTTCTTGTTCTAGACATCTATTTTTGGGCATCTGGGTTGTTTCCATGTCTTAACTATTGTAAACAGTGCTGCTGTAAACATAGGGGTAAATTGCTTAGATTCTTAAAGTTTTGGTTCCTTCCTTGTACAATATAGATATTACTATTTTTCATGACTTTATTGTGATAAATTTCATTCTACTGTCTGCTTTGATAATTGGTGGCTACTAATCACATTAACAGCAATAGTAAAATACATCTTGATTATTTTTATGATTTTTTTAAAATGAAAGGTAACAAGGATTTTCTGTACAAATGAAAGAAATGATCTAAAACGGGAGGGACTTAGGCTAGAGGAAAAGATGTGTTAGTGGGGTTTTTAAATCAGTGAAATTAGAGTGGAATAAGATGATGGTGCTTTCACTATTAGTGTTGGAGATGATTTTAAAAAGTGCATTGAGAATTTTGTTTTTAATTACAAAAACAATTCTGTTTTAGGTGAAAGTATATCCCTCTTGTTATACCCATGATTCAGGTATTACTGCTGAAGATGGTAGTGCAATAAGGATTTGATTATGAAATAAATTATCATTAGGTAAAAGTAAAATATATGAATAAATTTAAAGAAAAATATTAACAGTAGTATTAGCTAATTATTTAGTGTTTGGCCATGTACCAGGCATTCTTTTAAGTGCTTGATATCTATTGCTATGTTTAATCCTCAAAACAGTTTTGAGAGGAAGGTATTGTGATAATCTCCATTTTATTAAAGAGAAACTGAAGCAAAGATTAACAATTTTGCCCTTGATTATTGACTTATTTAAGTGGCTGAGGCAGGCAATTAGCTCCTGGTACTGTGACAGTGTCCAGTGCATAGTACTGCTACTTCTTTAGTAGATAAATAAAATAATAGTACAAATGAAACATGGATAGGATAGCAGTAATAATGTTGGCATACACATACATGAATGTGGTAAAACCTCTCTGGATAATACAAATTTATATTCTTTCATGATTATATTTCCATCTATACATGTATGGAATGAAATATTCTGTCAAAATATGCATCAAGCTTATTCTAAGTATTAAATGAAACATTTCATAGGGTTCTTAATATGAAATACTTTAAAAAAATTAGTGTGGTAAGTTATAGTAGCAGTCTTTTTACTACTTTCACACCTGTTTCTGTGAAAAGGAAATATTCATAGTTTCTCACTACAGAAACTTGGTTTTTTAGGTCATTCACATCTATACTCCAAACTGTTTGATATTTTAGTTTTAGGATTTAACTTCCTAACAAAAATCATGTGACGTCAGCAGTGAAATGCAGTTTCAGCTCTCTTAGGAATATTCTTAATAGAAAGGAAGAGTTTGGGCCTGTGAGGTTGTGTGGGCTTGACTGTGAATTTTATTTGATATATGAACTGTGACATAACTATTGCATGACTGAGATGTGCTTGTAAGTGCCTTACTATGCAGATGGGTTTTTTTTTTTTCTGAAACAAAGCCAGGAACAGAATCTTGAATGTGTTCATTTAGTGGAGAAAGAATACTTCATAGAAACATATGGAAACATTTCTAAGTTTTTTTCATTAAATGAGCCTTTTACTTTCTAAGTATTTTTTATGATTGTTCAAGTTAGTATGTCATTTGCCTCATATTTTCCAAGTTTAGTGAGGCATGGATGTATTATAGTACTGGGATGTTTTTAAACAACTAGATCACTTTTAGTAATGCACATTTTAGAGTTAGATTAGATATTATTAGAAAATTAAGATTGTCACAGATTTTTTTTCATTAAATTATCATAAGGCTATCCATGTCTATGTATTCTAACATGATGATGGGATTTCGTGAGAAGAGGTATGGAGTGGTTATTCTCTTTTTACTCACTTTGAAATTGTAAAAGAATAGGACACCATTAAAGGAAACCATAAAAGGAAAAAAGTACCACAAGTATAACAGGACTGTTTTTAATTTTCCATGTCCCCATCTAACCCATGTCCTTAAACATAAAGTTTTACATGTTTCTATTTATTATGTATATACCATTTTATGTTATACTTTTCCTTTATAACATTAATTTTTTTCTTTATTTGTGGTTACATTCATCTCTCCCATTGTGAAAAGAACACAGAAATTTCTGTAGATTCGAAGGCCTTCTTATTCTCTCATTTGTGTTCTTCTTTTCCTTCATAGAAAAATAGAATCATTTTTTAAATTGTCTTTCTACTTAACTTTGATGCTGAATCCAGTGCATATTTTGTAGTTTTTATCTTCCTTGACTACACATTTGACACACACAGAATTATTCTTGATTTGTAGCCTTTTCTTTGACTTCAATCCTTGACCTTGAGGGAACACTTGAGAAGGGAATACTTAAAATAATTACTTCCTCACAAGTGACTTTAGCTTCCACCTATACACTGACAGTTGCTTCATTTAATTCTCTAGCCCCAGCTTCCTGAAACTAACAAATTCATTTGAATGTACCAGGGTAATTATAACTCATTACATTCAATATGAAATTTTTTTCTCTAGTCATAGCTAATTATATTACCATTCAATCCATTATCTTATGCAAAAATTCTTAGGAATCATTACATTTTGCTGACTGTTCCTCTAAGTCTTGCTGACTTCTGGTTTCTACTTTGTGTTACCATGTTTTTGTGTCTAGCTGTGATTGTTGTCGTATATTAAGTCATCACCCCAGTCTTCTCTTGTTCTTTTCCATTTCTGTCTGTCTTCTGAGATTTCAGTGATCTTTATAAAATTAAGTTCTTTCTGATGTGTCCTTTGGTGATTTCCTTTTGTTCTCAAGATAAAATTGGAATTTCTTTGCATGTCAGTACGTCATTTAATGATCTCAAATTTCTTTCTGGAAACTTTCTCCTTTAAATCCTTTACTTTGGCTGTTTTGGTTTCTGTGTGCTCACACAAATAGTCTCTCATTCCTTCTTGCTGTTGCATATACCTGGAACACCTTTCTTACTATCATAATTATGTCTTATCTACTTCTTTTTTCCTTTAAGACTTATCTGAAGATTTATGGTCTTAGTTTTAGGTTCAGAGTATGATGTTTAACATGATACCAGATCTATAATATGTAATATTCAATTAAAATGGCTTCAGTTGAATTATTAAATATTATTCCATGATATAGAGAAACTAAAGGGTCAGAAAAAGCCAAATTAACAACAAGGCTTAGAAAACTTGACTATAGAACTGAGGCTATTAGAGGGTGGGGGAAAGAGAAAGTACAGGGGAGAGAGAACAAAGTGGGTTATGGTGGTAGATTATAGATGCTTTGGTAGTATGGTAACAATATCTGGAAGAGGAGATCCTGTTCCTCTAAAATGATGTAAGCCAATGTTACCTTAATAAAAAAAATATTATTCCACTGAATTTTTAGAGAATTCATTAATATTTGGAATTTAGGTGATTGAGTAGCTAGAATGTTTTGTATCTTCATCCCATATTAATATTGGTAAAAGTTCTTTTCCTGGAAAAATTTCTGAGTAGAAACACTGAATCAAATAAACATAGGGACACTTGTTAGGGACTCTTGAACATCGTTCTTTGGGTAATGATTTTTAGCAGTCTTAAACAAAATATATGTTATAAGATAGGTATAGTGATTTTTGGTAATTAAAACTATAATTATTGGTAACATTTTTTTCTGTTTAAAGAAGTATTTCATCCTTACAAAAACTGACATTGGGATATTCATTAATTTTTTTCATTTACTAAACACATGTGGATTCCCTTGTAGACGAATCTTTGTGCCAGATACTGGGAACACAAGCATAGCAATCTCTTCCCTGATTCTTTTTTTGGTTAATGGCAGAATAGGTTTCCCAAGAGCTTTGAGCAGTAATGTAAGTAATATAATTCACACTTTCATTCCATTAATTGTGGCTGCTTGTTAAATATGAAGATAAATCAATTTTATATTTAACATATTACTGTCATAAATTTAAAGAATCTGTTTTTTAATTTGATTGGCTTAATCATGGCCTTTTTCCATGTTAATATTGTATTTTTGCTTTTATTTCCTTATATTTGAGGAAGGCTGTTTTAATGAGGATTAGATTTTAATGAATAACGAAGTGCTTTTTTTATTGTTGGCAAATATAATTGATTTCCGAATGAAGCTCCCCTTTTTATTTAACAAGTTGAACTCAGTATTTATAATCCAGTTTATCTTTGTTTATTTTTTAAACTGTTGTTCTTGTATGTTTCGTATTTCAATATTAAAATATAAGTAGATGGTTATGGTATTTCTTTGTATATGATATCCACACAAGAACTCTTTGTACTGCTGGTGGTACTGTTACATAGTTCCTTACTACAGTAAGTAAATATATTACCTCAACCCTTAATCAGCCTACCATTGCCACTGATGACCCAATGCTTAAGTTGTAACACTATGCTGCTGACCCAGACTCTGGGGGCTGATTTTATTTTATTTTTTGATGCATTGCTGTAGGCAATTTTAAGGGTGTGGAACCAAGCCATTTTCTCTGTTGGACTCATTTCCACTTTTATTTCCTATGGGAGGCTTAACCTTCCTTTAAAATACTGAGATTTTTAAATTGTTCACCTATTCTATGATTAGTGTGTGGGGGGAGTAATGCTGCTTTGTAACTTACAGAATTAAAAAATAATTTAGTATGGCTTAACTTTTGGTGTTAAAACAATTCTCAAAATTAAGATCTTCTATTTCATAAAATGCTTTTCTGGTAGGCACTTTATTCTTGTATGTATGTTTTTCATGGTTTAGTTTTATTTTATGCTTACATGCTAGGAATGTTTGGCCTAATTTTGTCCCAGGAGGATGTAATTGAGAACTGACAGGTTATATGAAGTTGAAAAGAAATTTAATGAGTTGTAAAAACCAGTGCTTCATCTTTCCTTGGTAACGTACTATGTTATTTGTAAGGAAGTATCCAAAAAAGTTCAAAATGAATAAGCATCTAAATTTCCTAGTAGCTTTTACTGTTAACATTAATAACAGTAAAAGTGTCTTGAAAACAAAATCAAGTTTCTTCACTAATAAGAATAAAATTATTTTTAGAACATGCAAATATTTAGGACTTGACTATTATGACTATAGTTACTCAACTTTACAGATAAAACTATGAGAAAATAATAATGCTTTTTTAAAAATTGAGGTAATATTGGTTTACAGCACTGAATGTGACTCAGAGGTATCGGCTCCCACTTCATCAGATGTATGTTAGTTACCACACCACATCCACTACCAAGGCGCTCACCGTCCTCTTCCTTAGTCCATTGGGCACTGTCTCCAAAATAATATGCTTTTTAAAGTTTTTTTATATTACTCTTAATTTAAAGTTTATTTCCTTTTTTAAAATTATTTTCTTTATTGAGGTAATATTGGTTTACAACACTGTATATGATTTAGGGGATTTGTTCTCCTCTCCTTTGGATGTCTGTTACCACACCTCCCCCACCATCGAAACACCTATGTCCTGTTTTCTAGGCCATTGAACCCTTCCCCACATTGTTCCCACTTTTTTCTCCCTTCGCCTTTAGTAGTCCCAGTTCTGCCATCCTATTTCTAGGATTTGTTTGGTTTAGTTTTTTTAGTTCCTTTGTTTTTTCCACTATACATTCCACGTAAGAGTGAAATCATTCAATATTTTCTTTCTTCTTCTGATTCATTGTACTTAGCATAATCCCTTGCAGTTCCATTCATGTTGTTGTAAATGGCAAGATTTTCATTTCTCTTTTTCAGCTGAGTTGTCTCTACTTCTCAATCTATTGCTCTTTTGTTGGGCATTTAGGTTGCTTCCATAACTTGGGTGTACTGCCTTCAGTGAACAGGATATATGAAAGGAGATACACACACACACACATACACACACGTGTACATATATATATATATATATATATATATATATATATATATATATATATATATATATATATATATTTCCTTTTGAATTAGTGATTTTGTGTTTCCTTTCTTCATTAAGAAACAAATCTTGCTTGAAATCAGGTGCATTATGAAGAGTTGGGGCTGTTAATATGAGGCAGGTGTAGATTGAAAGACTATCATCCTTAATAGGGAAACATATAAGCACATAATGATATCTTGGTAGGTATTGCTATTTGTTCAAAAGGGAGCCACAAAAAAGAACAGTTAATTATAGTAGGTTTCATAGAGATGGTAGCATTTGAACAAAGCTTATAGGTAAAGTAAGAATTTGAAAAGTGCATGTTTTTAGGAGTTTGAGGGAGTTGGTGTGGGTGAATCTGTGTTTGTGTGTATACATGTTAATGGAGAATGAAGGTGATGATAACATCTGATCTATTTCATCAGATGTTTGATATAAAATAAATGTTCATTGCACTGTTAAAAATCTCCATTTTTACTATGTTGATGGACTATGGGTGCTTTAGTGGCAGTAACCTATGGTGGTGATACCTGGTGGAGAGAACCCTAATGTTACCACAATTAAAAGAATAATAAAAAGAATAGATACATAATTTAAATTATGGCCATTTTTATTTGTAGGCATAAGTGATTTTTGAAATGTAACATACTGACTGGCTTCTCTGGGATGCAAACCTGATGGGGAGTTAGAACTACAGAAATTTTACTGGGGAGGTTCACCTGTCAAGAGAAAAGAGTTGGGGATTACTTAGGGAGTTTCTGAGAACCCATAAAAGACCTTTGGAACCAAGTTTGTTGGAGGAATCCTACAATGATGAGACCCTTCTACTACCTTAACTCCTATGTTGACTGTGAGTCAGCTGACAAGTAGTTTGCCCTTGAGTGGAAGCTAGGTTTGCTGCTAAGGAAGTTAAGAGCTGGAAATCTGTCAGTTAATTACATTCCTTGCATCTGGGCAGTGTGTCTTTTTTTGAAGGGTGATCTAAGGGCACGTAATGTGTCTGCACAAGAAAATGGGGTGGGATGGTCCTTGGGATGATACTAATCATTCATTGATTTAGTCAGTGAATAAATGTTATTGGCCATGTATGTGCTAAGAATTGTGCTAGGCATGTGTTATGTGAGCAATGGAGTTAAATTCCTGTTCTCAAATAAGGCAAAATTGGAATGAAGGATAGTTCAAGTAATAGGAACACCAGATTTAAAGCTCCTGTTATGGGCAACAGCTTGGCAAAAAGAGTGAAAGCCACTTTGGCTGGACACTTCTGAAAAAGAGAGTGAGAAATGAGGTCAGAGACTGTTTGGCAGAAGCCATATCCTACAGCCTTACAAGTCACAGTGAGGACCTTGGATTGTATTCTCATTGCAGTGGAAAGTTATTAGAGAGTTTTAACCAGAGGAGTGACACAGTTTGGCTAATGGTTTAGAGAACTTACTTCTGCTTACAATTTCCTATATTTAATAGTCTTAATGCAAATATATCTTGACTTCTGACATACTATGCAGTCAGTTGGAGAATTCCTTTATATTGCTGGCAATTGTATGACAGCTGCAGAACAGTTCTACACATGTCATTTCCATTATCAGGTTTTTTTTTTAACCCATTTCCCACATTTCTGTAGTAGCTCATTTATCAATTATTTTGTGTTTAAGTAACTATAGAGGACTCTTTTCTGTCTTTTGACCCATTCATAGCTCTGAAAAAAGTAAGTAAACTTTAGTGAAGGAATTTTATTTAGGCATTTGAAACTCTTCATGAGAATGTGTTATGAGTCTTTAAAGTTTAACTAGTCCCTCACTGGATCCATACAGCTCTCTGGTGTAGTGCAGGACACTATTTAAAGATCCCAGATTTCCTGCATATATAGCAGAGACCTGCATGATGCCAGCATCCAGAGCTGCTGTTATTTTTTTTGGGATCAGAAGTTTGCCCTTCTCCCATAGAAATTTGTAGGATACTACCTGCACTCAAGCATTAACTTGACTAATTCAGAATTATTTTAGCTATCTATGACTTTTGTAAGGCCTATGCTATTAACTGAAAGATAAGTTGCAGTTCTTAGAAGTGTCTTCTCAATCTTTTTAAAATTTAAAATATTTACTTTTAACTGAGGTAATATTGGGGTATCCCCATCAGGTATTACCACTATACTGTTCCCACTACCATACACTATTGTGCTTCCTTCCCTCTTTGTTTTTTCCCCTCCTACACCCTTTTGTCTTTGGAGTTTTAGTTCTCTAGTCAATGATCAAGTATTAGTTTTTCAGCTTGTCTATACCTGACTGTTAATTTAGTTACTTTATATTCCACATATTAATTATACCATCTGGTATTTATCTTTCTCCTTCTGGCTTATTTTACTTACTATTATCCTTTCAAGCTCCATCCATGTTGCCATAAATGCCACCTTATCCACCAGCTTCACAGTGATTATGCCTCAGTTTTCACTTGAATTACAGGTAAAGCACTGTCTATATAACTGAGAAATAGCATTTCCTCATAGATTTTATGTGCTGAAATTCTGTCCATGAGTTGAAGTATAAAAATTTATTACTAAAATAGTAAATTAGTTGTGAAGCTTTTAATTTTATGCACAAAATTATTTCAGAAGTTCAGTGGTTAGGTAAACAGTTAACATAAATATTGAGAGAATACTTTATGTAAATAACTTTGCGAAGGTCTTTATTGTTTTTCAGAGTTAAATATGTTCTTAAAACATTTAAGAAGACCGTAATAGGGGTTAGATTTTATCCTGATTCTTTAGAGAATCTTCAGACTTGTTTAATGTACCAACAGTAATATAAGTTTAAAATTATATTTTCTAGTTATGTAATTTTATTTTACCAGTGTCTCTCAAGGTAAGGTCCTATTAGGAATTATTTACGTTGTATAAGGTTGAATGAAATGTTGAACACAGAATGTTTGAGGATAACTCAGTGATATTCAGTAATAACTAAAAAAAAATTCCTTGACTCAGATATAATAGAGAAAATCATTTAAAGCATGAAAAGAAATTATAGAGAAAATGAGATAACTTGAACACAATCTATTCTCCTAACCAGAATTGCAAACTTTCATCGGGTGCTTTCAAACCACTTGTAAGTAGGCTTTAAGTTATTATAATAGAGGAAAAGAAGTTTAACCACTTGGTGGGAATATTAGCAATGTTATCAAGAAGAGGTCTTGTCTCTCCCATCTACTTTGATTTGAATCAAGTGTTTATGTAATATTGCAAATGCATAGAGACGAGACTATAGAAATAATCCAGTAGCTGACATCAGGTTAGAAATTGTGTATGGTCAAAATGGAAATTAGCTGTTAAGATGCTTAATAAAATTTTGTAATGAATGTGTTTTTATTAGAGTCTGAACTTTCATTTCAGAAATTCATTCTTACATTTGGTTGTAGTTACTACTGATAGATTTGGTTTTAGTTAATAGCTGAGTAGTGTGTCATACTTTAATACAGGACTCTAGTTAACATCTTTATCTTTTTTCCCTTCTATGTTCCTCGTATATCTATCAGTTCACCCAGAGTATACAGAGTGTTGAGTAATCTTAGATGAAAGGATTTTTAACATCAAAATCTTGTATTTTCATTCTAATTTTTTCAGAGGCTTGTTTGATTTTAACTAATAATTCAGTTGATTGTATATTAAGTGAAATTTTAACATGTTTAAACATGTCCAATCAGAATCATTGCAAATATTTTTCTTTTTAACTAAGTAACACTTTGCATTAAAACCATATTTAAAAAAACTAAAGTACCTTCGAACATACTTTAAACAAAGAATAATAGCATGCAGAGTATTTTCTATATATTACTTAGTTTGGTGCATAAGATACTCTCAGTTCTTTTATAATATAGAGTTATTAAATCACTTACTGTGAAATAAAGGGTAATACATAAATAAAGCAAAGTTTTTCTCTTTTGATTCATTTTGTTTAGAGTATGATGGTAATCACTTTTGATTCTGTTACCAATAGATGAAACAGGATGGTATTTACTATAGGTGGGGGTTAGAATCTTAAAGTTTAAAAACAGTGGTGTTGTATCCAAAAGTTAATAAAGGACACATTTTAATAATACAAGAAGTGGTTTAATTTAATTAACTGTGGTCTGTATCCCACTCATGGTAAACCACAATGCATTTACTGGCTGATGCTTCAAAGCACTCGTGATTTTCATTCACATTCACTGGCCAAATGTGTCATAGAGGTATTATCTAAGGTTTGGAAAACAGTTCTCATGAATTTTACTGTAATGATAAGTCTAATATGTATTTGTTGATATCAATTTAGTGGAATTATTGAAATCTTTGCTTAGTGAATTTTAAGTATGAAACTGTAGTGATTTTTACAAATTTACTGAATCAGAGAGCAATTTGAAGCATTTGTTTCTAACTATAGGATGCAGTGATTATCATGCCCTATTACAGGCACCCTCTAAAATAGCCTACATTGCTAAAAAGAGACAAGTGTAGAATAGAGACAAAAGAATGGCATTTCTTACGTGTAGAATATTCTGGAAACTTAATTGCATAATTCTTTGTCAGCTGTTTTGGTCATAGAGCAATTTTGAAAATTCTAGTTTAGATCTGTATTTTAACATTTGAAGTAAATGATATTCCTGATGGTAATTTTCTTTACCATAAATGTATAGTGTTTGCTTTTATAGATAATTTTTGGATTACTTGATAAGAACTTTGAAAATCGCTCTGAAAATTAAGGATTATAGTCCTCTAACATTCTGTTTTCTTTCATTATGTTGTTAATGAAAGGGTAATAATTGAGACCTTTGTGAAAGTAGTGGGGGCAAGTGATAAGCATAATAGATTTATTTTGGTAACTAGGAAAACAGTTCATAAATATATTTAGTGAGAAATGACAGTGAATGGATAATACATGTTTTTAAGTCATGTTTATTTATTTATTTTATTTTTTTAAAGATTTATTTATTTATATATACAAGCTGGGGTGCAGGCCAGAGGTGTGGGGTGGCGAGAGGGTTCACCAGAGACAGAGTAGGGAGCAGAACAGGTAGATCAGAAATACACTGCTGAGGGGAGCAGCGGGCGAGGCAGGAGAGGTCTGCCGCGCCATGTGGGATTCTCCCCGGCTGGGTGTCGAACTCGCATCGCTGCTGCCGACAGCTCCACAGCGCTGCGCTCAACCGCTGTGCCACCAGCGAGGCCCTTTAAGTCATGTTTAAACAGAAAAAATGTCACAGATGTCTTTGGACTGTAGGGATACCCTATAGGATTATAGAATTAATTTAGGAAGTATTTCTTTTACCTGTGTATAAAATGCATTTTGTCACTCTTTAAAAAACACACACACACACACACACACACAAAACACCTTAAGAATATCCAAACCCCTTACTTAAAACTCTTAATGATCCCCATTTCTCCAGCTTCATCTCATAATACTATCATCCACATCCATCAATAGTTTCCCTTCCCTCTGAACTTCTATACTAGCTCTGTCGGTCCTAATTCATCCTTGAGGTTAGTGCCTCATACTTTAACATTGAATATGGTAATTCACTCTATTCCTATGATCCTCTTTTTTTGTTTTTGGCTTATTTCTCTTTAGCTTTTAGTCACAGTTCTTTAGACCAGGCTATGGGTTTCATTCCTTATAATTTAAAAGTACCCTGTACTTCTTCTGTCATAATACTTACACATTTTATTTTAATTCTTGAGTATCTATTTCTTAAAATGATTTTGAGATAAATCTTATGGTGGGAAATACAATGTCTACGGTTAGTAAGCACAAAACAAATGTATTTTTTTAAAAGATTTATTTATTTATGCATACAAGCTGGGGTATAGGCCAGAGGTGTTGGGTGGTGAGAGGATTCACCAGAGACAGAGTGGAGAGCAGAACAGGTTGATCGACTGAATTACACTGCTGAGGGGAGCAGTGGGCCAGACAGGAGAGTTCTGCTGCACCATGTAGGAATCTCCCTGGCTGGGGGTCGAACTCGTGCTGCAGTGGCTGCTGATAGCTTCATAGTGCTGTGTTTCACCCACTGCGCCACCAGGGAGGCCCAAAACAAATGTATTTTGAATGAATGGATTCTGGTTCTATGACTTAATGTTTTCAAACCTAGGGAAACATATTTAAGTATTACCATGTAGTCCAGTCTAATGAGGATGAGGGAGAACAAGTAGCCTTGAGACAATGTTAGTGAAAGGATGCTGTTTATGCGGAGTTTTGAAGGATGAATGAAACTAGTAAAAATAGATTAAAATTTCATAGGATTGTTTTTCCCTTGTGTATTCTGACTTTATTTTAGTAGGAAAAAATATTGAAGAAAGTTGAACTATAATAACAGTTGTATTAGAAAAAATTTCATAGGGAATTAATTTTGCATAAAATTCTAAAAAAGATGTGAAATAGGTACATGCTTCATATTAATAATGGCAATCATTGACCAGTTTCAGTTGTTAGAATCAAAGGAATTAAAGCAGTTCATTTTAAGTACTAAGATTAAGTAGGTATTGAAGAATAAGAAACACTTTTATGAAACACATGAACACATACCATAGGCTGTATGGTAGCATTTTGCTATTTTCTAACTTAATCAGTTTAGTGAATAACAGTATGACTTAAATATAAATGTTCTAGGGTGAAGATTGTTTTTAGGATGTTAGAAAACAACTCCTTCCCCCTCAAAAAATTCAGCTCAGAGAGGAAGATATTTATTTGACTTAGCCAAATAACATGAAAAAATATCTCAAACTTTAATCTGTAAGAATCACTTGGCAATGCTGCTAAAATAAAGGTTCCCAGGCCCATCCCATTTTATAAGTGAGACACTTGCATCTGACGTTTAATAAGCATCTAAGCTATTTTGTCTTAGTCTTCTGACCATTTAGTGGCAGCACTAATATGTAAAAATACAAATAATTATTTATATAAGTCTGAGGTTCTTTTGAACAGTTAGATCCATTCCATCATGAATTTTGAATATTCTTTAAATACTTTGAATGAGATTGTTACATGAATGCACAAGACTTAATATATGAATGGATAAAATCAATCAGATTGTTATAAACACATCCTATGGGTATCCCACTGCAGAATAAATTGTGATATAAGCAGTTTTGTTTATTATAGTCTCTGGAAAAATAAAATTGAACAGAATTACTATAAATGTCAGAAGTGTTCAATACCCTGAATAATATAGCAAAAGATAAGTTTTTAAATATTGTACAGTTTACCTTCACATTTCTGTCATTCCCAAAATGCCATATGCTGATAGTAATTACATCTTAACCCTTTGCACTCCGAACCATTCTGGACATTGGCTACCAGCTACTCGTCGCTACTTTGCTGTGGAAACGTGCATTTACAGACCCTCGTATTATTTAGTATAATTTTGGAACCAAGTAACATATTATAATGATATTGGACTTATATGAATTGGGTGACATCGAGGAATGTATATTTGCAAAAAAACCAATATTTTATTGTTTATAATTTTGTACAGTATGATAAGTTTTGTAACACTCCCCAATATGCATTGCAGGCTGATTAGTGCATGTTTGACAGTAATAAGTGGTTTGACGCCTGCCACCAGGTGTTTTCCTGTTAGAACACACAACGCAGTCCCGTTTTCTTTGTCCCACATCGGGAATATGTAGTTCATTGTTTGATCTGTTGTCCGCAGAAGATGTGGATGGCCGCGTTCTCGATACACGAAAATCGCCCTTTAATTGGTCAACGAGTGTCTTGACAAACTTGTGGTGTGTCATTGACGTTTCATTACTTGTTTGTTTTTCAATGCGATACATTATGTATGAGTTTATCACACACATTTCCAACCCCCCAAAAATAACTTCCTCCACCATTTGAGCGATTTACGGAGGAAACAATACGTCGAAGCGTATTGATCCGCACGATCCACACCACCCATATTTGCCGTATATTCTAACACCATTTCAGGCTTACTGTTACGATAAGTCCACTGCGTAATGTTCTCTGGGTAGACTGTAGGTTTGTGTTATAATAATTGGTGAGCATGGTAATAATTCTTTTATCTTTCCACGCAAAAACCCGCTGACATTTCTTGTATATATCTTAGTAATTTTACGATATTTTGATTTAATTTCTTGTGCCATTTCAAGATAAAACTTCAGGGAAACATGCATGTCTCAAAAAGTTGCGTTGCAATAACTCAGTTCCCCGTAATCACTAATAAACTGCAATGTCCCCTGAGAGGGGACATCTGAGTGATATGCTAGAATTCCGATGTCCTCTGAGAGGGGACAGCGGAGTGCAAAGGGTTAATATAATTTGTGCTAAACTGTCAATTTGGCCTTTTTTTTAAAAAAAAAAAAGATTTATTTATTTATACATACAAGCTGGGGTACAGGCCAGAGGCGTGGGGTGGCGAGAGGGTTCACCAGAGACAGAGTGGGGAGCAGAACAGGCAGATCAGAAATACACTCCTGAGGGGAGCAGCGGGCGAGGCAGGAGAGGTTGCCGCACCATGTGGGATTCTCCCCGGCTGGGCGTAGAACTTGCATTGATGCTGCCCGGACAGCTCCACAGGGCAGCGCTCAACCCCTGCGCCACCAGGGAGGCCCAATTTGGCCTTTTTTTAAAGAGTCAACCAAAAAATATTTTGTAATATAGTAGTTCATTTCTCTGACTTTGCAAGAGAATAACTTTCTTCAAATCTTGGTTATTTTTTGATTATGTATTGCTGATAAAGATATAAATTGTAAATATTCTGTTTTTCATCTGTAATTTTTATTAAAGTAATACATATTCATTTTAACAAGTGAAGTTATTTATGGATAAAGAAGTATGTTTTAAGAAGTTAATCCCCCCTCACTTTTTCTAGGCTTTTATAAACACAAACACATTCTTGCAGGTTTGAGTTTAATATGTCTATGTAGATTTCAGTGAGATTCGTTTTTTAAAAAATGTTTATGTATTTATTTTATAGAGGGCCTGGAGTCTGGGGGTGGGGAATGTGAGAGGATTCACCAGAGAAAGGGGGAGGAGAACAGGCAGATTCTAAAATACACTGCCAAGGGGAGCAGTGCAGGAAACAGGAGAGGTCTGCTAAACCATAAATGGCTTAGCTCCCTGGCCAGGGATGGAACTCAGGCCATAGTGGTGATAGCACTGAGACTTAACCCCTAGACCTACCAGGGAGGCCCCACAATGAGATTCTGTGGATATTTGGCAACCTGTCTTTTGCTTAGTATCATTTTATGGTTGTTTTTCAGGTTAATAGTACAAATATAATTTGTTGTTCTTAATATCCCACATCTCTGGTCTGTACCCCAGCTTGTATGCATAAATAAATCTTTAAAAAAAAATCTGTAAAAAATATCCTTTGTATTATAGGAGGACTAATTGTTTCTTCAGTCATTTCTGCCTTGAATAGTTAGAATGTTTCCCCTTTTTGCCACTACTTGTAGTGGTTCAACAGATAGATTTTCATAAACCCACAAGTTTGTTCTTTTTGTCTATAAGGTGAATTAAAAATGTGGGATTGTAGGTCAAATAGAATGTGTATTTCAACTTAATGAATTTCATTTATAAGAAATAATAATATATAAATTTTAGTCCAAAAATTGATGACCTTGGAAATCATGAGAAAACATACAGCATTAACTAAAATGTCTATAAATTTGTCACTTAAGCATAATCAATATGATAAAACATAACTTTCCAGTTGTTTTTCTCATCTGCTTTTTCCCAGCTCATGATGTCTGTTGTGTTATGAGGTGCTAAGATTTATTTTTTTCTCATGAGTGAGGTTTTGTAAAGTGATTTCAAGTTCCTAATTTATAGGTATTTTTTCAGAGGCTTTTGAATTATGTATGTACATTTGTCTGCTTTGGTCCTACTACTTTTGCTCAGAACAGCTGAAAACTTCCAGTGAGATTTGTAACGCAATCTAGAAAGTACAATATTAAAAGAGAAAGGAAAAATAACTGAATTAGGACTGAGAAACTTGATTTCTGGATGTGGCTTCTACTTGATTAGTCATGGGATTTTGGTTAAATTATTTGACCTCTTAGAACCTGTTTCCTCTACTGATTCCAAATGTGGAAAGTAATGACTTAATATTTTGAGAGAGTTACTTATTTGCAGTTGAAGAAAAGAAGCAAAGATACTAAATGAACTCTAGATACATGGTCTTATTCTGTGCTTAGAACCATAGATAATTTTAAACTTTTCCAGAGTCATCAGGGATTTTCTTTGTGACCTTCTGCAAGTCCATCTTGATCACTGCTTTATCCAGCTTTTGTTCTGATTTCTGGCACCATAACTTAATTTTGTTTATTCTTGAAGTTCATGTATAAAATAATATAATATGCACTCTGTTGTGTCTGGTTTCTTTCTCTCAATAGAATGTTGTGATTCATTGATCTTGTATGAATATACTGTGTATCTACGCAATGTGATATGCTATGCTATTTAGAGTTAGTCATCTGTTAAGACAGGTAGGATAGGTTGATAGGTTCTAAGTGAAAAGTAAGCAGACCAATATGTACAGTAACTTGCCACCTTTATTTTCTTTATTGTCAATTGTTAATTTTTTTAAAAATTTAAGTAGCATTGCATTTTAATATTATTTGTTTCAGGTATACATAATTATAAGTCATTATCTGTATATACTGCATTAAGATAACCACTAAAATTGCAGTTCCAGACTTCACCATAAAATTTGATCCATTTTACCTGATATTCTCACCCTCCTAACCCCTCTTCTTTTGGTAAACACTAATTTGGTTTTACATTCTAAAAAGTTTATTTTTGTTTTATTTAGTTCATTCGTTTGCCTTCTCTGTATACCACATATGAGTGCAATCATATGGTGTTCGTCTTTTTCTATTTGACTTATTTCACTAAGTATAAAACCCTTTAGATCCTTGTGTTGTGCAACTGTCAGAATTTTATGTTTTCTTTTTATAGTTGAGTAGTATTACATATTGTGTCTATATACCATATCTTTATACAATTAACTATTGATGGATACTGGTTCTTTCCAACTTATAGCTATTGTGAACAATGCTGTAATAAACATGGGAATGTAAGTGTATATCTCTTTGAATCAATGTTTTTTTTTTTTTTTGGGGGGGGGTAAATATCCAGCAGTGGGATAACTGTATCATATGAAATTTCTATTTTTAATTTTTTGAGTAATATCCATACTGCTTTCCATAATGCGCTAGTTTACATGACTGGCAGAGTGCAGTTGTTTCCTTTTCTTCACAACCTGTCCAACACTTGTTTTTTGTCTTTTGAATAATAGCCATTTTGACAGGTGTGGTGTAGTATCTCATTGTGATTTTGACTTGCATTTCTCACAGTAAGAGAAGAACATCTTTCACTTGCCTATTTAACCACCTGTGTGTATTTCTCTTTGGAAAACTGTCCATTGAGATCCTCTACTGATCTTTTAATTGGGTTGTTTTTGTGCTGGTGAATTTTGAGTTCTTATGAACAGGATGTCTTTTTTTTTCCCACTGTGTAGAAGCCTTTTAGTTTGATGTAGTCCCATCTGTTTATTTTTTTGCTATTGTTTGAGTCAAGCCCCCAAGCACATCTCTAAGGCCAGTGTAAAGGAGTGTGTTGCCTGTGTTTTCTTCCATGTGTTTCATGATTTTAGGTTTTACATTCAGTCTTAAATTCATTTTGAATTATTTTTGGTATCTGGTGTAAGACAGTGGCCTAGTTTTCATGTTTTTACATGTGGCTATTTAGTTTTCACCATACTGTTTATTGAAGAGCCTTTCCTTACTAGATTGTATGCTCATGACTCTTTTGACATAAATTAGTTGTCCATATTTATAGGCTCTCAATTCTGTCCCATTGATATATATTTCTGTTTTTATTCCAAAACCATGCTATTATGACTACTATTGCTTTGTAACATAGTTTGAAGTCACATGCCACTTTTGTTTTTAAGATGTGTGTATATTGTAGTATTTGCGTGTATACATACATGCATATTCTTGATAGATGAACCAGCAGATACAGAATCAGTAGATAGTAGATTGGTGATTTTGTGTGGAAAAGTTTTATACAAGCAAAGCAAGTACCATTGTTACCTCTTGGGAAAGTACAGAGCATGGGTGAGATGGAGAATGGAGTATGTGAGGCCTGCTTCTTTCTAAATTTAAAAAAGTGACTATGAGATAGCTTTGCCTTTCATGTTTTTGTAATTTTTTTTAAATGGAGAACAGGTAAAACATTCTCTCAAGTATATAAAAGCTTTAAAAATTATCCTTTTTTCTTTCCTCATTTCATTCTACCTACCTCTTCAAAATTCTTTCTAAATTGTATGGGGGACATCACCCTTCGATCTAATGCTTATAATTATAAGAGTTGCTCTTACTTTGCCTAAAGAAGACTGTTATGCCCAGTATGGTTTTTTGAGTCTTTCTCCCTATGTGTGTGTGCGCGCACAACTGATTTTTTCTGTCTTCCGCAATTAACCCTTACCCCCATCTTTAAATTCATTTCCTCGGTAAGTGTCTTAAATGTTCTAGTAATTATTTGCTAAGTATGGTACTCTTAAGCCATTGAGATATGATTCCATTATGAAACAGTGCACTACCACACTAATGAGATACCTGTGTTTCATTTAGGTAAATGACAAATTTCAGTATCTGGTAATATTACCAGATATTTTTAAACTCTTAAAATAACTGATTGTTTTTGGTGACTGGGGGAACTTACAGTATTTACATTGGATTTTTAAAAATATAAACAGAAGTAGTTCTAGCTATAGAATTCTAAGAGTCACTGAAACAAAACGTGAAAAAAGAAAGGAAATATACATCATATCTTGCTCTCCCTTAGTTATTATAGTTTCTAATCAAATCCATGCAAATTAATATCACTGGTTTAGAAATGCTTTTTAAACTATGCTGTTACTATGCTGAGGTAGCCAGTCTTTAAAGTTAGTCCTGAGTTGTACTTACTGATATTTATACCTCTCTGTAGACTTGTCCGTTGAGTTTGAACTAGCCTTGTGAATTCTTGTTTTTGACAACCAGATTGTGGTGAAGGTGCTACTGTATGACTTCCTAGGTTAGATTTTGAGAAACCTGAAGCTTCTGTATGGATCAATTGGAATATTTGCTCTGGAAGAAATCAGCCACAATGTAAGAAGTCCAGTCTCCTTAAGACTGTCATGTGAGGGGCCTCCCTGGTGGCACGGCAGTTGAGCTCTGCGCTGTGGAGCTGTTGGCAGCGCGCGATGCGAGTTCGAGGCCCAGCCGGGGAGAATCTGACCTCTCCTGCCTCGCCCACTGCTCCCCTCAGCAGTGTACTTCTGATCTGCCTGTTCTGCTCCCCACTCTGTCTCTGGTGAACCCTCTCACCGCCCCAAGCCTCTGCCCTGTACCCCAGCTTAAAAAAAAAAAAAAGACTGTTAATGTGAGGAAGACCAAGCTAGCAAGAAGCTAGTACAAGGAAGGAGGGAAAAGATGTTTGTCTGCCCCCCACATGTACCATTCCTCTAACCTGAAGACTCAGCCATGTGGTTGACGAAACTATCTTGGATCTCTAGCTTACTGGAGACTTCAGGTGATTCTAGCCCCACTCATTCTTCACAGCTGCATGGGAGACTCAGGCAAGATGAATCCAGAAAATCCACAGAACTTTAAGGGAAAAAATGCATTGTTGTTTTAAGCCACTAAGTTTTAGAGTAGTCCCATAACAGTAAGAAATACTGTTAAATAAATTTGTTTTAAATGTATCTTATTGTGTACATTAAGGACCAAGATATTTTACTCTCACTCACATTTTATACATGTCTAGATGACAGTATTTTGGGCCATAGATACCGATGTAAATGTCTAGACACAAGCTGCAGATAGTTACTTTGAGGTTCAGAACCAAAACTCAGCTGGATTCAACCTGAAGCATTTAAGGCTACTAAGAAACTTTAAAGAGCTACAAATCACACCTCAGGGACCTATCAGTAATACAGGGATTCAAGTTGAATTCTAGCTGCTTTCTATTTATAGTTACATAACATAAAAAGGGAGACATGAGATAATTTACTTAAATGAAATCTAATTAAATAATTAAAAACTTTTTACTCCTTATTCCTCATTTGCTCTTTTCCTCCTTTAGATTGTATTTTTGTTAGCTCAATTAAAGTATGGTAGTACTTAATAAAGTTAGATTATGTGTAGAAGGGTGGGGCTTTATTAGACTAACATGATTTCGAAGCACTTTTATACCTTCCAAATACAAAAACCCCCCAAACCCATGAATCCCTTGATGGCGGAGTCTGCTAGTGTTTCTTGATATTAACTCTTTGACCTCAAGTTCACTGAAGATTAGTATATTAAGCATAATGTATTCAAGATTATTTTTGAAGATATCTTTCATGTTTTGTCAACTGCCAGATGGACTTGAGTATTTTGGGGGAAATGTAGTTAATATAGTCATAATTATCTACTGCTTGAAGTACTTACCTGATATTTTAAAGAATATTAATAAGGTTTCATTTAATTTGGTTAGGACTTTCACATGAATGCAAAATGATCATGTCTTATATTTTCATTTTTCCCCTTAGCCATTTGTTGGTTAATAGATTTTTATAACCTATTTGAGAACTAAATATTTGTTTAGAGTCTAACATTAATATAGTAGTAATAATTAAATACACAATTTTGGACAAACAGTTGCATTGTCAAGTTCATCTTAAGCCATATATGAATTGAAGAATATAAATATCATGAAATGTAGATTTGGTAAGTGTTTTAAAGTATACCTGTAAATATTATAGTCAAGGTATGCAATTGCAGCAACTTCCAAATCCAAAAATGAAATTGGAAACTCTCATATTTTGCATTTATTAAACCAATGTATAGATTCTTACTTATATTTAAAATTAAAAAAATTTTCTCCAGCCATTCTAACAAAACTTATTAAGTAGGCATTGCTTTCAAAATGACACAATCCAGCAGTTATTTGGTAAAGCTAGCATAATCATAAATTTCCCATCCTTGCTTTTTCCAAAAATACTGACCCATATTGTTCTCCCTGGACCTGTTGTAGAGATGACTAATCCAACTGCTGAGGTCTCCCTTTATGTGTTTGATGGAACACTTGGCTTGCTGGACTACAGCTGTGTGTTTATGTGCATTGCACACCTGCAGGGGCCTGACAAATAGCTGTAGTATGTAGAGGATACAAAATTACTCTGGCAGTGCTGCAAATAAGGAAGTTTCTGTTTTGAAGTCCATATGTGTGTAAGCTTGAGATGCCAGCTGGTGTATTTATGTTGCATGCACAGATGTAAAACTGCCAACTGATTTTATACCAAATAAAGTCTAATCTTTTTATACTTACTTTGTGTCAGAGTTATGAAGTGGTACATAAGAATGTTCTCACGATTTAGGTCTTTTAGAATAAAAGCTGCTGTTAAAAATGTGAACTCATGACATGATTAGGAAAGAGAATAGTGCCATAGATGATATTTCTTAGTCATTATCTGGAAGAATTTTATTATTGTTTTATCATTACATAAATAGAGATTTGATTTATTATGATCATTAATGACATATACTCTCTTTAGTGATGATATTCAAATCTGTGTTTAATCCAATTTATGAATACTGAAATGTGAAAGCCAAATTTATATAGTTGAAAACTTTGGACTTGCCATCTCTTCAGTGTATTTAATTTTAACAAGTTGAAATGATAGTGTATTTTGGGCCTTTTTACCAGTGTATTTAAATTTGTTCTGAAAGAAATACTTGTATTTATACTATTTTTTAGATTTATGATAATTTATAATAATAGCTGAAAACCATTTATTCAAAAGAACCTTTGAGACCTTTTTTACACATCCCATCTAACAAATGAATAAAACAGTTTTTTTAGTGCGTCTATCCTACAAAAGTGTAATGATTTGATAGTTTGAAAATTGATCTCAGGTGAATATTTGCAAATCATCCTTATATCTTTTATTTAACTGCAGACTTATTTTAGAGTTGGAGTTCTGTTTTGATTAGTGTTGTATTGTCATTTTCTCAAGAACTATCATGGAATAACCTATGATTTTCCCCCAATATATAATTTCTAGTATTATTGATCATATTTTAATTTAATTATTTTCAAAATTTTTGACCTTTACTATATTTGAAATGTGTATAAATTGAAAGAAATTCTAGATATTGCAAAAAAATGAGAGCTGATTATCTCTGGTTAATTTAGTTGTGCTTTACCTAAGATTTCTTGATGGTCCTTCCCTTACTCTCTTTGATCTATACTAGTTTATAAATATTTGCAGATGAAGAGTAGTTAAAGTGCTTATCCAAAATCATACTAATTTTAGTTAGAAATATTTAATGATGCTAAAAATATTGGCCTTTAATCTTCTGTCTAGTTTTGCATTTAAAACATATTAAATATGTGTTTCACATACATTGATGAATATATTGATTCAGTCTTTTCTGACATTGATATAATAGCTTTGTTCTGACTTTGTGCTCATAGAACTGCTGTACTTTAGTCCCTTATTCAATTTTATGTGGGCAAATTATTCATTGTTATTGATAACTTCAAACATAAACATTTTTAACAATGCATTTTATTTAAGTCATACCGAAGCAGGCATGATTTCTTCCCCTTCAGTAGTAGGCATTATTTTTTCATAAAAAATGTGCATTTGCTATTATTTCTGTCATACTTTTACATGGACTTTGACTATCATCTGATTTAAACAAATGTGTGAAAGTTCTGAGCTCTTAGCATTGTACCTGAACTTTAAAATTGGGTATTTAGATTGTATCATGTTTCTCAGTTCATAACGACATCTTGATTTAGAAATTTTTTTTTCCAATATAATGAGACAGGAAGGTGGAATAGAAACCACATCTCCTAATGCTAACCTGAGTGATCAAATGTGCTATTCATCACTTATCAGAAGTAAATCAAGAGACCACGGGGAAAAAGGCAGAGCAGACAGTATAGTACAGTTGAATGAGTTCTTGATCAGGTTAGTTTCTGGAGCTTTTTGGTTTTCCACCAGAGAAATGGAACAGTAATTTTGGTTTAATAAACCTGATGTGACTATTAATAAGATAATAGAAGTTCTTCCTATAGTTAGGGAGTAGAGCATGTTGTAAGTATGCAGTAAATGTTGACTTTCTAATAGCAGTAATAATAGTATCAGTTTCAAAAAAAATCAGTTATATAGGAAATAAGAGATAAATTAGCTCAGAGGATAGAATCAGGAAAATTTAATTTTTTATATTTTTTTCTCAAAGAATATGTCAAAGAAAGGATCAAACCTGAAATTTTTACTGCTAAAAGGCAGAAGCTTTTATTATTCATTTGAGAGATTATGTTCCATACATTGCTTGGTTATTTAGTACCAGGGCCAACTTCTTTTAGTAGGGTATCACTTCAAACACTGCTGCCGCCACTGCAGGTTGCAAGCACATGATTGAAGGCTTCTAGTTCTCAGTTCATGCCCAGATGTCTTTCAATAACTATAGCCAGTAATTTCTTCAAATTGCTCACTTTATCAGCAGCACATGTCATCAATCCTGAAGTGGTTGCTCAAGTCAAACTGCAGAATCTCTAGCTTACAGACGCAGCTGCAAACAGGTGAACAGGCAGAAAGTAATTTGTGCAGCTTGGTGGCTGTCAGACGAAAGACAGACAATCTGTGTTTAAAACAGATTGCAGGCCCTGTATGGGCCAGACAAAAGGGATTTCTCCAACTGCAAATAATTCCAAGGTTAACATATTTTCCTTTCTGCCATTAGGTGATTTGTTAAAATTGGAAACAATGAACATTATAAATCTACACAGAAACTAGAGACAAGATGAAAGAGAAAATCAGATCACTAAATAGGTTTACATTTGTCTTTCCAAAGAAGTACAACTGGCATTCATATAAGCTATTTTCTCACAAATTAAGCCCAAGTTATAAAATAATTCTTTGAAACTTAAAAGATTATGAATGTTTCAAGTTGCATTAAGAATTACTGACACTATAAACAGTGAAACCTGAACACTACAGTTTTTATAATAAAAGCTTTGGTTTCTAGATTGGTTAATTTGTGAATGTTGGATTTTGCTTCTTTGAAATATTATTTATTATTGCCCTTGATGGTTTATTAATGTACATTTTAAAGGTAGCAGATGCCACATATTTTATACTTTTTAAGCAGATGAAGACATCGTAGTTGTTGAACAAAAATTCTTACAGAGAAAAAAATTTTGGAAAACATACTCATTTAAAAAAGTTGTTTGCACATTTTGTTTTCCTCACTCTTGCGGTTTCTCTCATGTTTCATAGTCAATCTAGTGTTGTAATTGTTTTAATAGCTAGTGAATCTTTGTAACATAGTGTTGAAGAATATAGTTTTCAATCCAACTAGATTGAAGTTCCAGTTGGGTTATATTTTGTAACCTTGGACTTTACTTAACCTCTCAAATCTTCAGTTTTTCAGTGATGATGGGGCTGATTATCTAACTCATATTTTTTTGGTGATATTTAAAAAATGATTCAATAAACTTTAGTGATTTTCTGCTAGAATTTAAACATCTTCAGGAGAGGGAATGTGTTTTTCTTGCTCCTAGCTCCTTCCTAAGCGTTTATCACCATGCCATGAACCCTGTAATTCTGTAATTAATTACAATCAATTTGTAATTGGTTCTGTGAATTTCAGAGTCCATTTTGCTGAATTTTGTTAGTCATGGCAGTCTTTCCTTGCCAACCACCTTGACCTTAAAAATTAGCACATTTCTGGTTTATTTTTTGAGTATAGACAAAATGAGGAGTAAGACTATTCTAACTTTTCTGTTTTCAGTTTACCTAAACACTAGTAAATTATTCTGGATTATAATAATTTTTCAAATATTGTCTTTTCAGTATAGAGTTATAATTGATAAAATTGTTAGATATTTAAGGTGTACATTGTTATGCTTTTTTTATATATATATGTATACACACGTTATGAAAGGATTAACACATCCATCACATGTACAATAAGAGGACATTTATTTAGCAAATTTCACTTATCTAATACATTGTTATCAACTATACTTGCCATGTCATACATTAGATCCTCCAACTTTTTATTCAGGTTATAGCTGAAAGTTTGTAGCCATTATCATCTTCTGATTCCACCACTCTCCAGTCTTTGGTAACCACTCTTTTTACTCAGGTTTTTCTAAGCCTTTGACTTTGTTTAGATTCCACATATAAACTATATCATAGAGTATTTATCCTTCTGTTTGACTTAGCATAATGCCCTCAATTCACCCATGTTGTCACAAAGAGCAGAATTTCCTTCTTTCTGTGGCTGAATAATAATTCAGTGTGTGTGTGTGTGTGTGTGTGTGTGTGTATGTGTGTGTGTGTGTGTGTTGCATCATCTTTATTCATTCATCTGCTGATGGACTCTTAGGTTGTTTCCATATCTTCATTATTGTGACTAGTGCTGCACTGATCATAAGAGCACATATATCTCTTCTACTCAAATATTGATTTTTAATATCAGACTTTTTTGTGACTATAAATATTTTGCTCTCCACTCCCACCTTGGTTCCTGTACATTTGCAGGCCAAAAATTGAGGGACGTGCTAATATAAGTGCGAGTCTTTAGGTCTTGCAGGTTTCTTGTATCAAAACCTCTTTGCTGCTAGAACAGTACATATGGCATTTAAAATACACTGATGTGCAGATCTCACACCAGACTTATTTTGGAATCTCTGAGGGTTGGGTTGGATGTTGGTTACTTTTAAAATAAACCTCTTTCTGTTAATCTAATGAAGATCCAGTGTTGAGGACAGCTACTCTAGAACAGAAGCGGGCTAATATGGCCCATGGTCAAATTCAGCTTACTGCCTGTTTTTCATAGGGTTAGTCTGTTATTTGTTTAGTTATTTTCTGTTTTTCCATTGTGTTAAAACAATGGGGTTGAATAAATACAACAGAAACTTTACTGGCTTTACTGGTTTGCAAGGCAAAAAAATATTTGCCTTCTGGCAAATACAGGAAAAAAAAAATGCCATCTCCTGCTTCGGATTTGAGCTCTGGTTATCATGTATTTGCCTATTTCTTAGATATCATGTTAGTACTTGATATAATCTGTTGGTAAATTAACTTGATTTCTGGTTACTTTTCTATTTCTTACTGGGTTGTGAGCTACTAGAGGGTAGGCACTACCCTCTATCGCTCTTATACTGCAATACTAAACATAGTTAATTTTCCATAGTTGGGTCTAAGTAAATGTCTTTTGTTGATGTTAGCTATTGGCCTATTGCTTCATTAATTGATGTTAACTCTTGGTTATTGCTTGAGGGTACCAGCAAGGGGCAGCATGGAGCTTTTGCCTTGCACACTTTCAGTTATGTTTTACTCATTCATCTGCAATGTTACAATGTCTTAAAGAATTTTATAACATTACCAAGCCATCGTTTTATAATTATGGGAAATCTCCTAATTCTTATTTTCATTTCCGTAATTTCCTTTAATAATCATTACTTTTTATGAGTTCTTAATTTTTATTTCTATCTCCATTACAAAGAACCATACCGCATTTTCGTTATATTTTGAAAAATTTGCCTCATTCCTGTTTTAGGACAATTTGGCAATAATTGGTATACTTAAGTCTTGAAAATATTTTTGGATCTGGCTGATGTGAGGTTGATCCAGTTTTAGGAATAATTTGACTTTACTTCCAGGCCTTTAATGGGTCAAAATTAACTTAGCTTTTGTTGTTAGTGTGGTCACAATAATTTATTAATTGGAATTTGTTCTGGAGAGAAAACAGACACAAAGGTATCCCATAAATTTCTGTTTAATTCCCTTCCCCCCCCCAACCCCCTCCGCCCTCCGAACAGTGCATTCAGGTAGTTTTCAACTGTTAACTAGGCAGTATTGTTAGAAGATTATGTTTCAGTATTTGCATTCCAAATGTAGTTAATACACATACATGTGTTACATATTTACTAGGAAAGTAAGATCACCTTCTTAAAAAGATTTTTTCACTTCAGTTGTTGAATAAAGTGAGTATGTTATTTAGGGCAGGGAAAAAAAAATAAGGCATTCAGGCAGGTTGCTGACTGCAGTCCAAATGGCTGATCAGAGAGTCTTTATATGCATCGGTAATGTGTTGTGCAATATAAGCTGAAATATATTCCACAAGGGAGGAAAACGGAATAGGTTACATACGCTGTTCCTAAGTGCAATGAATATAAAACTCCATTACTCACTTTAGGCAGGTGCTTTTTATATGAGGCTTTAAAGAAATATAAAACTGCTGGTGAAATGATTGGTTTGTGCAGACACCACTTAGCTTCCAGTGCTTTGACTAGATAAAAAGGCTAAAGATATTCTTCAGACACCTCTATCGTGATTCAGAGTTGAAGGCTAATAATCTTCTCTCATACCTGTTAGTAGAAGCATTAACTACTATATGAAATATGTTTTTGACTTGGCTATGAAAACTTGTTTTCAGCAAAACAGGAATAATTTTCTAGCTTTATTTTGTTAATGATAATGAACTATCACTTACCAAAATATCTTCTTGAGATTTATATGTATTTAAAGATATTAATGAAAACTTCTTTTTTAAAAGATTTCTTTATTTATGCATACAAGAGCTGGGGTGTAGGCCAGAGTGTGAGGGGGTGAGAGGATTCACCAGAGACAGAGTGGGGAGCAGAACAGGCATATTGACTGAAATACACTGCTGAGGGGAGCAGTGGGCTAGGCAGGAGAGGTCTGCTGCGCCGTGTGGGAAGCTTCCTGGCCCATGTGGGAAGCTTCCTGGCCCATGTGGGAAGCTTCCTGGCCCGGGATGGAACTCCTGTTGGAGTGGGTGGTACAGTGGCTGCAAACAGCTTCATAGTGCTGAGACTTAACCCTTTGCACCACCAGGGAGGCCCTATTTATGAAAACTTCTTAAATAATATTTTTTGTAGTTTTCAATAGTTGTTCTCAAGAACATTAGAGTGATTTATAGGTGTTAAGACTGGATAAATTTCTGGAATATAAAATCTAGAATCATTCTGTAATTAATTGATGAATGTAATAAAGAATTAAAAAGTTTACTAGTCCATAAAGATTTATAGTAATCCCACCTACATATACAAGTTCCTATGTATTTTTTCCCCTTCAACTTTTAGAACAGGCAAGAACTTGCTTATTATTTAAATACTGAACTTTTGCAAATGAATTTTCATAAACATGAACTAAAAGGGAGACTGAGAAGGTGTAAATATTTTTTAGCTGTTAGAGATTTTAAATGTGTGTATCAGTGGGTTTTCTTTTCAAATGTGCCTTAGGTTTATTGTTGCTTTTTCTCTTTCTCTTTATAATTATTATTGAGATGAAATTCAAATAACACACAATTGACAGTTTTAAAGTATATAATTTAATTGTATTTAGTGTACTTACAATATCATATAAATGACAGCTCTTTTTGGTTTAAAAACCTTTTCATCACTCCATAAAAAATCTTACGTGCTTTAAATGATTACTCTTCAATCCTTCCCCTGTCCCATATCCCGGTAAACTCTAATATGCTTTCTGTTTCTATGAATTTGACTCTTCTGGTCATACTGTGTAAAAGGAATTTCAGAATACTTGATATTTAGGATTGGCTTTTTTCTCTTAGCACGTTTCTCTGGCGATGTATCTAAGTTGTGTGTATAAATAGTACATTTTTATTGCTGTATCATATTCCTTGGTATGGATTTTATCACAGTTTGTTTGGCCAGCTATCACTTGGATATATAGATTGTTTCTAGTTTTTGACTTATGAGTAATGGTCCTGTAGACATTTGTGTACTTGTTTTTTGTGTGAACTTCAGTTTTCATTTCTTGGGAATAAATGTTCGCAGTACAGTTGCTGGGCTATCTGGTAGTTCAATGTTTAGTTTTGAATGAAGCTGCCAACTTGTTTTCATCAGTGACAAACCAGTTTACGTTCCCTCCAGTAATGTAATGATCAATTTTTTCCACCTACTCAGCATTTGATTTTGCCACTATGTTTTAGTTTAATTGCTTGAATAGTTTCATGTCTTTAGTGCATTTTCTAATTGGATTGTTTGTGTTTTTACTGTGGACTTTTGAGAGTTCTTTATATACTCTGCATTCTAGTGTAGATGTCTTTGTAGCTTTCCTTTTTATGCTTTCAACATGTTGTTTCACAAGGCAAGATATAAAATTGTGATGAGACCATGATTTTTCCTTTGTGGATCATGGTTTTGCCTACTATGTTGTTAAGTCAAGGAACTCTGCCTCACCCTACGTTCTGAAAATGTTCTTTTTTGTCGTTTTACATTAACATTAAAGTCCATGATTTATAATCATTCTTTCCTTAATGATGGGAATACATTGTGAGAAAGGTGTCATTAGATGATTTTTTTAATATGAATGTCATTGAATGTAATTACACAAACCTAGATGTATAGGTACTAATAAGTAGTCTGTCACTGACTGAAATATCATTAAGTGACACTTGGCTGTGTTTTGACTTTTTTTAAAATGGCATGTTAGAGTTAGGTTTAGGGTTTTTTTGTTGTTGTTTATTTTTTTGGGGGGTGTACAATACTAGTTATTGAAAAGACTTCCTTTCATTGAATTGCATTTGCAACTTCTGTCAAAAATTACTTGGCTTATCTGTGTATGTGTATTTCTGGATTCTCCATTCTCTTCTCTTGGTCTTTGTGCCTATTCTTTCACCAATACCATGTTGTCTTGATTACTGGCTGGTCTGACTCCTCCTCCTCTTTTGGAATTGTTTTTAGCTATTCTAGTTTCTTTTCCTTTTCATAATTTTTCAGGAAAACATTGTCAATGTCTATTGAGAATCTTTACTATGTTAAGCGTTCACATCTGTGAAGAGTGTCTTTTTATTTATGTACATGTTTGTTGATTTCATTCATCATTTTTGTTTTCACTATTTAAATCCTCTATATGTTAGGTTAGTTTTATTTCTATTTCATTTTTTTTCATTGATTGTAGATGATATTGTGTTTTTCATTTTAGTGTGCAAATATATTTCTTGCTGGTATATAGAAACAGCTTTTTAATCTTTTAAATTTTGTATCTTATAACTTTAAAAAGCACATTTTTTAGTTCTAGAAGTTTTAAAAAAGATTTCTTGACTTTGTAAAGAATTATCTCATGCAAAAGGATAGTTTTTTCTTCTTACATATCTGTACTCCCCCTTTTCCCTTTCTTGTCTTATACTGACTGACTATAACTTCTAGCACTGTGTTGAATAACAGCAGTCAGAGTTAACCTCCTTGACTTTGTCCCAGTTTAATGAAGTATTCAATCTTTCACCATTAAGTAGATTTAGCTGTTTCTGTAAATTATTTTAGTCATACTAAGGAAGTTCTTCCTATTTCACTAAATTTTTTTTTGTTATTTTTATTTGTGTCTTTTACATTACTGTATATTCCCCATAGGCTTCCCACCACTAATTCACCCGTGAACTGTCACCACTGTCCCCTGTGCTCCCCTCTCCCCCGTTCTGAGCCCCAATCCTCCCTCCTCTCTCACTGATTGACCCTCTTGTATTTGGTTCCCCTATATTCCTGTTATAAGTGAGACCATTCGATATTTTTCTTTTTCCTTTTGGCTTATTTCACTGAGCATGATCCCTTCTCGTTCCATCCATGTTGCTGTGAATTGCATGTGTTTATCTTTTTTGAATGCTGAATAGTATTCCATTGTGTATATGTACCACATCTTCATGATCCAGGCATCTATTTTTGGGCATCTGGGTTGTTTCCATATCTTCACTATTGTAAATAGTGCTGCACTAAACATACGGGTGCATGTATCCTTTTGGATTAGTGTTTTTGTGTCCTTTGGGTAGATTCCCAAAGGTGGTATTGCTGGGTCGTATGGTAGCTCCACATTTATTAATTTGAGGAAACGCCATATGGCTTTCCACAGTGGTTGGACCAGTTTGCATTCCCACCTCAAATAGCCAAAGCTCTCCTGACTAAAAAGAAAGAAAATGGAGGGATTACATGCCCAGATTTCAAAGTATACTACAAAGCCATAATAATTAAAACAGCATGGTACTGGAACCAAAGCAGAAGCACAGACCGATGGAATAGAATAGAAAACCCAGAAATAAATCCACATACCTATGGACAACTAATCTTTGACAAAGGAGCGAAGAATATACAATGGAACAAGTTTAGCTTGTTCAATAAATGGTGCTGGGAAAACTGGACTGCTACATGCAAAAAAGTGGAGCTAGACTACTACCTCACACCATGCAAAAAAAAAAAAACCCTCAAAATGGATAAAGGACATGAACGTAAGACCTGAAACCATAAAATTTATAGAAGAAAATATAGGCAAAACTCTACACGACATACATCTCAGCAAAATCTTTAAAGACACATCCCAAAAGGCAAAGGAAGTCAAGGAAAAGATAAACAGATAAGACTACATCAAACTAAAAAGCTTCTGTACAGCAAAAGACACAATAATCAAAACAAACAGACACCCTAGTAATTGGGAGAAAATCTTTGCACACAATACAACTGATAAAGGACTGATATCTAAAATCTACAAGGAGCTCACACAACTCAACAGAAACAAAGTCAACAATCCAGTCAAAAAATGGACAGAATAGCTAAAAAGACACTTCTGGCCAACAGATACATGAAAAAATGTTCAACATCACTTATAATTAGGGAAATGCAAATCAAAACCACAATGAGATACCAACTCACGCCAGTGAGAATGGCGTACTTTAAAAAAACAGGCAACAACAAATGCTGGCGAGGATGTGGAGAAAAAGGAACTATTTCACTAAATTTTTTTTATCATGAATGACTGAATTTTATAAAATGCACATTGTGAAATGATCACTGCACTAGGGCTAATTAACAGCTCCATTTTCTTCTGTGAGTATCGTTTCTTTTCTGTGGTAAAAGAATTTAGATCAAGTCTCTTAGAAAATTTCAAACACATAATATAGTATTGCTATCTGTAACTTCTATGTTGTATATTAGATCCCCAGAGATTAATCAGCTTATTACTTGAAGTTTATCTTATTCACTCATTTATTTTTATTGAGGTAACAGTGGTTTACCACATGGTATACGATTTAGAGCTGTAACATCAAACCCTTCAGTTTCTTGTTAATACACCACAGCCACTACCAAAGCGATGAAAGCCCTCCACCTTTGTCCATTACGCTCCTTCCCCACTCTTTTCTCTCCCATCTCCCACTTCTGGTAGTCTCAATTCTACAGTTAGATTTCTAGGGTTTGTTACTGATTTGGTATTACCTGATCCTTTGTTTTGTTTCCCTGTATTCCACATTTAAGTGACACCACCTTGTATTTGTCTTTCACCTTCTGACTTACTTCACTTAATATAATCTGTGTTTGTACATCCCCGTCCCTCAACACTTGTGTTTCTAGTGTTTTTGATTTGGGAAATTCTCATAAGTTTGAAGTGATAGTTCACTGTGGCTTTGATTTTCATTTCTCTGATGATAAATGATGATTTTTCATGTGCCTGTTGGCTACCTGTGTATCTTCTCTGGAGAAGTGCCTGATGGCTCTTCTGTACATATTTTGATTGGTTTGTTTTGCAGAGTTCTTTCTTGATCTTGGTTGTCAGGTCCCTTGTCAGATATAGGGTCTACAAATATTTTCTCCTGTTCAATTGGGTATCTTTCAGTTTTGGCTATAGTTCCTTTTATTTTTTATGTTTTTAAAATTTATTTATGCATACAAGAATTGGGGTGTGGGGGGTGGTGAGAGAATTCACCAGAGACAGAGCAGGGAACAGAACAGGCAGATGGGCAGAAGTGCATTGCTGAGGGGAGCACTGGGGCCAGGTCTGCTGAGCCATGTGGGAATCTCTCTGACCTGGGATCGAACTCGAGCTGGTGCTGCAGCGGCTCTGCATAGCTTCATAGGCTGAGACTTAACCTCTTGCGCAGACTTAACCCCTTGTGCCATCAGGGAGGTCCTATAGTTCCTTTTATGATGCAGACTCTTTTTAGTTTGATGTAGTCCCAATTGTTTAAATTCAACTTTGTTTCTCTTGCTGTTGGAGGTGAATGTAGGAAGCAATCAGTGAAGCCTATCTTGTGGAGTGCTTTGCCTGTTTTCATCAATGTATTTTATGGTTTCAGGTGTTACAGCCAAGTCTTTTATTCATTTTGAGTTAATTCTTGTTAATGTTATGAGATAATGGTAGTTTCTCTTTTGCATGTGGCTGTACAGTTTTCCCAACACCATTTGTTGAATAGTGTATGGGTTTATTTGTGGGCTCTCAATTCTATTCCATTGGCTGTTTTTTCTGTTTTTGTTCCAGGTTTGAGTTTATAGTTTTTATAGCATGGTTTAATGTCAGGAGTGTGAGACCTGATTTCTTCCTCTTTTTTGCCTGTTTGGGGTCTTTTGTGGTTCCATGTGAATTTCAGTAATGTTCGATTTCTCTGAAGAATGCTGTTAAAATTTTGATAGGGATTACTTTGTATGTATATATTGTTTTGGATAAGATGGCCATTTTAACAGTGTTAAGCCTTCCAATCCATGAGCAGGGAATATCTTTCTATATCCTGTGTCTTCTCTTTCTTTTAACAGTGTCTTATAGTTTTCATTGTACAGGTCCTTTACCACCTCCGTTAACTTTATGTCTAGGTATTTAATTCTTTTTGATTTGTTTTAAATGGGATTGCTTTCTTAACACCTCCCTTGTTCTAGTTAATTTTTATTTTTTTATTTGTTACTTTTATTTGTGTCTTTTACATTACTGTATATTCCCCATAGGTTTCCCACCACCAATTCACCCGTGAACCGTCACCACAGTCCCCTGTGGTCCCTTCTCCCCCGTTCTGAGCCCCAATCCTCCCCCCTCTCTTGTAGGTTGACCCTCTTGTATCTAGTTCATTTTTAGATACAGAAACAGAACTGATTTTTGTACATTGATTTTTTTTTTTACTGAGACTTTACGGATTCATTGTTTCAGTTTGTTTTTTAGAGGCATCTTTAGGGTTTCCTATGGATATTATCTTGTTATTGGCAAATAGTGATCATTTGATTCTTCTTTCCCAGTTAATTCCTTTTATATCTTTCTCTTGCCTAATTATTCTAGGTAGGACTTCTAATACTACTTTGAATAGTAGTTGTGAAAGTGGACATCCTTGTCCTGTACCAGATCCTTTTCAGTAATTTCTTTGGGACAAATTCTGAAGGCTAAAGTAGCAAAAATAGGGAAGGATTATAAACTTAGAAAAAAAATCACATAGTATAAATTTATTTTCCAAATCACTCCACTGAATTTATAACATAAATGCTACTGAAGGATGGTAATAGCTTTTACTGTACCTCAGCAACATTAATATTGCAGATTGTATGTACAGTGATACTTTGCCTTACTTTAAACTTTCTATTCCTTAGTTACAGTAAAATTTAACTTTTGTCATGTATCATTTTTTCATCTTTCTTCTTACATGAATTTGCTTTTGTATCTTTACCTTTCTTTTATTTCATGGATTTACTCATTCAACAAATAAGTAAGTGCTTTATTAAGTAATATATTATGTTTTTAGTGAATTTGTCAAATATGTTTTGAATGTATATTAAAATATTTGTCTTTTCCTGTGAATAGTTATTTATGCAATAAAAAATAGAAATATGGTAAACTGTCAAAGAGGGTCACATTTGATTTGCATTTAGCATAATAACTTTTCCCAAAGATTTTGTATTTATAAGTAGTCAGTGATACTGTTTAATTATTATCTATATAAAAATAAGACTTAGATGTATGTGGCCTTTTGACTAAATGGGGCCCTCTCTGGCTCTCTGTTTGCTATCCTGACTGTGATATTGAATCTAGGTAGATACAGTTTTTCATGCATGTGAAACATTTTTTCCCATTTCCTTGATTTGTCTAATTACTTTATCATAGCTTAAATGTTTTCTTAAGATTCCCAGACTAGTTCAGTCCCTCCCTTCCTTATTTTTCATAGCACTCGGTAGTTCTGTTTTTGGCATTTCACAATATTAAATATGAGTAGTTTGTCTAGTTATTGGTTTAATGATCAATAAGATTGCCTCACTAGGTTGTCAATTTCAAGATGGAAGAGCATGATGTGCTATTGTTTACCCCTGGAGGGGATTGAGCTTTGTATATAGTAGCAGGTAGTAAAAATTTAATCAGTAAGTGAATGAATGGAAACCATGAGAATCCAAGTTAGTATGTATCACATGAAAGATCATACACAGAGTTTTGTATTAGGTGCAGTGAAAACCTTGCATTCTTAGTTTGGGTGGTGATTGCCCTCCACAGTGAGAAACAATCCAGAGCTTTACGTAGTATAGATCTTTGATTTTGTCATGCTTTAGAGGAAAGTGAAGTAGCAAAATTGAATCTTGCATGCAGTCAGGATTCTTAGAGTAGAAGAATAGCTTGCCAGAGTTGAGGTGTTGGCAGTTTTACCTTGAGAGTTGCTTAATGGCAGAATGTGAATTGAACTAAGTAAAGAATGATCTTGTTTTGTAGAGAGTGACTTAATTTGTATTAATTTTTATTTTGGTCTGTCTTTTACCAACTCTAAATACGCATGTGCACGCACATACATTCCCTGCATTTGAAACATAGTTATGCCTTTTACTGTGACCTCTTTTACATGCCCAGCTAGTCATATAGTATTTTTGTTGAAGTCAAAACTCTTTTTTTCTGTCATATCTTTGCCACAGTTTCCCTCTTGTGTTTACTATAGGGTATTTTAAAAAAGATTCTAGGCTTCCTATGTATTTCAAATAGATTCAATTAATTTTTGCCTTTAATGCCTGAAAATATTTTTCTTCTTCATTTAATGTCCGAAGTGATGGCTTCCTTTCCCTCTTCCTCACTTTGACTGTCAGATTATGGACTTCGACATAATATGCATAGTAGTTTTGTTTGGATACTTCCACCAGTGGTTCATACTGAGAAATTAGTTTTATATATTCACTTGCCATATGTGTAATGAAATTACCCAATCCAAGAAGCAGCCACTTTGTTTTTTTCTGAATATCTTATTTTCGTATCTTCTGTTATCTTTTTAATTTTATATATGGGGATGATATTAAATGATCATGGCTATTTGCAATTGGGTATTATATATTATTTAAATGTTATTTCAACCAAGAAGAAAATGCTCTAATACTGTATCACTATTTCATTTGTATCATAGCAATAACTGTCATTTGTCACCTGGCATCATAGCTCTAGAGGCTTGGGGGAAATAAAGATTTCAAAAGTTATCCTTGCAATATCAGTTCATAAACAAATTGTAGTTATTCTTTTAGATTTGTTCTCTCATTTTTTGCTAGTTACTCACTCACTTTACCTAGTCCATGTTTTCTCTACCATATTTACAAAATCATAAATTTTCTTTACCAGTAAAAACATACTGAAGGTATGGTATGTGACAGTATTGTGACCATCAAAAATCACTTTTTCTTTCCATATATTATTATGTAGTATTTAATCTCCTTCCATTGCGACTAATCATTGACTTTTACAGTCTACAAACTTAGCAAATTCAGCATTTACTTTTTTTCAGATGAAGAAACTGAACCACATGGTTTTAAATCCAAGATTACATAACTCTTTGATGTCTGAGATTGTACGATAATAAAGGTTTACTGATAAGTGCATCATTCAGTAGATTCTCTTAATACTTCTTAGTGCATATAAAAGTGAACTTTACATTCCAAACTTGTGTTGAAATGTGACTATACCAACATTTTTTGAACACTTCTATGCCAAATGATCTTTTAACCACTTTCCATTGATGAACTTCAAGTTCATGATTAAACTCTGTGAGGAAAGTAGTGATTTATACCCACTTTATATATCAGGAAACTGAAACAGAGTAAAGAACACTTTTGGGTTCACAGTGTGTTTAATATCTGTGCGTATACTCAAAAAGTATACATTGCTGCTTCCTTCTCTGTCATGGGAGAACAGAGGAGAAAATTTATTTATAAAACCTATAAAATTATATTTACTTAAGAAACATAAAGCCTAGCATGACATGACTTCTATGCCTGGCAGCATGGCCACTAGAAAAACTTTTCTGTACAGACATCATGCTGTATTATTTAACACATATAATTTTCTTTTTTTTTTCTTTTTCTTTTTTTTTAAAGATTTATTTTTTATTTATACATACAAGCTGGGGTACAAGCCAGAGCTGTGGGGCGGCGAGAGGGTTCACCAGAGACAGAGCGGGTAGCAGAACAGGCAGATCAGAAGTACACTGCTGAGGGGAGCAGCGGGCGAGGCAGGAGAGGTCTGCCGCACCATGTGGGATTCTCCCCGGCCGGGCGTCGAAC
>PVIJ01008031.1:0-77333 GCA_004024925.1 Scalopus aquaticus | reverse complement strand
AACCTGGAAAACATCACCTCAGCCAAGTGATCAAAGTTAACATGAGTGACGAGAAATCATGCTGTGTCATATGCGCTTGATGTGATATGATGAAATGGTACTTCAGCCTCTGTGATGTTCTGCCCAGAAGCTGACAGTTTAATCATGAGAAAAACATCTGATAAATAACAATTGGAGGATATTTTACAAAATATCTTAGCAGGACTCATCAAAATTTTCAAGGTTATCAAAAACAAGGGAAGTTTAAGAAAGTCTTAGACCAAGAGAAGTCTAAGGAAATACAGCAGCTAATGTAATGTAGCATCTAAGATGAGATCCAGGAATACAGAAAGCAGAGTAGGTTAGAAAGTAAATAGTAACGAAACAGTCATGTTGAAGGTTAAATCGTGAGTTGTAACAAAAGTACCATGTTACATGCTAATAACTGGGGAAATTGTATGATGAAATGTAAATGAGAAATCTTTACACTATTTACTCAATTTTTCTGTAAATCTAAAAGTTTCTGTGTCTAAAAAGTCTAAAATAAAGTATATTAATAAAAATTTAAAAATGAAAATGAAACAAAAATATCTTAAGAAATGCACAAGCTAAAGAAATTTATCACAGAATATATCCCACAAACACACAAAAATATTAAAGAATGTTCTCAGGCAGGATACAAATACTAGATATTTTCATCTATATAAACAAGTAATATTTTGGGAAGGGGTAAATATATGGGTAACCATGAAATACATTATTTTTTTTATTTTTAATGTCTTTATGCAATAAATGACTATACCAAAAAACTATTTTGGGGTTCATAATGTAGATTGACAACTATCTTTCTATCTAAATATATACATATATACAATAAAAATATTACAGAGGATGGGAAAAATAAATAGAAATGCACCATTTTAAATTTTTATTCTTTATATAGAGTTACATAATGTTATTTGACAACACATGATAAAAACTTAAATCAATACTGAAGATAAAGACCAATATTAAAATTTCTCAGTCCAAAAATGTCAGAAAGTTAAAATAAGGAACAAAAATAGATTGGAGAAAAAGATTGCCAAGATAATAGATTTAAATATAAACCTAATCATTACACTAAACACAAATTATATAAACAATAAATTAAAAGGCAGACTTTCAGATCTGATTATAAAGCAAGATGTAATATATACTCAGAGAAAAAAAAAATCAGTACTAAATAAAAAGACAGATTTATTGAGAGAAAAAGAAAGGACAAGTCTCCTATTAATTTTCATCCAAAAAAAAAAAAACAAACTGAAGAGATGATATTAATATCAGGGAAACCGGGTACAGAAAAAGAAAAATCAAGATATGGGATAAATTTATCAAGAAAATATAATGATTCAGAGATGTGTGTAGAGTTAGTAAGAGAATTTTAAGTAAATAACTAAAATCATATAAATATAAGAAAATAGTGTTAAGAGAGTTTAACATGAAAAAAATATTTTCTTTTTTATTAAAAATTACTTGGTGGGGGCCTCCCTGGTGGCACAAGGGGTTGTCTCAACACTATGAAGTTATTGGCAGCACTGCAGCATGAGTTTGATTCCCAGCCAGGGAGCTTCCCACATGGAGCAGCAGACCTCTCCTGTCTGCCCGCTGCTCCCCTCAGCAGTGTTTTTCAGTCAATCTGCCTGTTCTGCTCCCCACTCTGTCTCTGGTGAATCCTCTCACCACTCCCTACCCCCCACCCCCGCACACACACACATATTTGGCCTATTCCCCAGCTCTTGTATGCATGCATAAATAACTATTTCTTTTAAAATTACTTGGTGGAGGCTAGGAATATTAAGAAAAAGATAAATTATATTAACATAGAGTTCCACCCTTAACTTCTTTCAAAAGATATAATATCAATAAAAAGCAAAATGCTAAAAACCAAAAAGCTAAGCTAATATTATATTAATGGTGACTTTCCCCTTAGATCAGGGATGAGGTATGTATGTCTGCCCTTAGTATTTTGTACCAGAAGTTCTATCAAAGATTATAAGACAAGAAAAAGAAATAAATATTAACATAAGAGAATATTATACATATTATTCACCATAACATAAATTTCTACAGAAGTCACAACAAATCTACAAAAATAGAGAGAGCAAATGAGTGACTTCAGCAAGATCACAAGACTCAAAATCAAAGGAGTAAAACAATTGCATTTCTGTTACTTGGATTCTACCTTTGGGAATTGAAAAAGAAAAAAAGAAAACTTAAAGAACATAGAAAATTTTAAAAGTAGCATCAGAAACAGTAATATGATTAGGAGTAAAGTTAATCAAATCTGTGCAAAGTATATACCCTACTAACTGTAAAACAGTACTGATAAAAAATAAAGGTCTAAATAAATGAAAAAGAGTACCATAGCTCTGAAGGCTAAATATTAAGATATCAATTTCTGCCAAGTTGATTCATAGATTCAAAGCATTCTCAATCCAAGTTACACTGGGTTAGTATTTTTTTTGTCTGATTTTTAGAAATCGAGAGGATGGCTTTAGAATGTAGGCAGAAATTCAGAGAGAAGAAAAAGAATTGCAGTCCCAGTTTCAGTAATTTAAAAGTTGTTTTTTTTTTTAAGATAGAGCAAGAAAAAAATATACCCACAAATAATATATTTGGCAATACAGAAAATCTCAGCAGGCAGACATACACAGGCACAGAGGTTCAACATCAGTCACCACTGTTAAATACAGATGAAATACACATTGAGATCTCACTACCACCGATTAAAACAGTTAAACTGAGAATACTGTTACTACTAAGTGCTGATGAGTGATGTGAAAACTAGAACCCTTATAAATTTTGTTTATGAAGTATAAAGTTTTACATCGCTTTAAAAAATGTTTGGTACTTTTCATAAAGTGATAGTATACATATCACTTTGTGAAAAAAAATTTAGATCGCATATATAAATTAATATATAAGTGCATTATTTATATTTTATATATTATATATTTATATCACATTACATTATATTATATTATTATTATATTATATTACACATTAATTTGTATGCATATATATTCCAGCAATAGGATACATTAGGATGGCTAGCAGAGAACTGAAAATATGTTCACTCAAAGACATGTATGCAAATGTTTATATCAGTTTTATTCATGATAACTAAACCTTAGAAATAGCCCAATACACACTTAAAAAGAGAGCTTTGTTTTTTCTACAACATGCATCAGTAAGCTTAACATTTTTTTTAATTGTATTTTTTTTACTTGGGGTAATTTTGGTTTATAACTGTGTATGGTTTAGAGGTCAAGACTCACACCTTTTCACATGCATGTAATCACACTATGCTTGCCATCAAAAGCACCAAAAAGCTCCCCTTTTTAAAAAATTAACTAAAAAGAATCATGATCTTTGTCTTTTTCCTGACTTCAGACAGAAAGATTCTAATGTTTTATAATTGACATAATGTTGGTCATCAGTCTATAATAGATAGCCTTCATCACGGGGGATTTATTCTTTATCTCCCATTCCTAGTAGACTAACATTTTTTTTATCAATAATTGATGTGGAATTATTTTAAAGTGCTTTTTCAGTGTCTATCAAGATAAATTTTTCTTTCTTCTCCTTTGATCGATTGTTATGATGAATTATTACTTGGCTTCCTAATATTGAATTGTTAGAACATTCCTGGAATAAAAACCTATTTGGTCATGGGGTGTTATCTTTTAATAAACAGTTTTATTTAATTTGCTAATATTTTGCAGTTACGGTTCTAAAGATCTTTGGTTTATCTTCTTAATGCTTCATTTTTCTCATAATTTGGTAAAAAATATTTCTTGGCTCAATCAGGAAGATTTTTATCAACTTCTTTAATCAACAATAGTTTAAAGTCATCAACACAAGATTAATTGGAAAAAATGGCCTTATGCTAGTTATTTCCTAAATAACAATTTTAATTTCATGATGTGATTTTTTAAGTTTCATCATAAACATTATTTTGATAGTACATTATTTTCTGGAAATTTATCTACTTCATTGATATTCTCAAAAATATATAAAATATCAGTCTTATGTTCTCCATATTTGATGTTGCTTACCTTTCACTTCAGAATGTAGCACAGGTGCGCCAACTCTCGGTCTTCCCTATCTTTGCCAAAATTCTCTCAATGTCAGTTCATAACATCCAAATTATTTGTAAGAGCCTGGAAATTTTTTTCCAATATGAATGTATTTGAGTTCAACCACAGAACTAGTGGATTAAATTCCTGATATGAGAGAATAAAATAATCATTGCTTCTGATCTTTTGGTCTTCCATTTTAATGTAATTTTTACTTATGAGTGTTCTCTTTTGTCTGTTCATGATCTACTTTTTCAATTTTTTATGCTGATTTGGAATTTGAAAATCCTGTTTTCATTCCATATTTTCCTCTGGTTAACCATAAAATAAATGAAAAAAGTTACTTTTCCTTTCTTTTACAACATTATATGTCAAAATAACACACACCCTATTTGGAATTCTATTGTATAAATGACTTATCTCTTTTCCCCCATTAATACAATTATTTAATAATAATTCGCTACATTCCTATGACTCATGTCTATTTCATCTCTTATCCAATATCACTGTACTTATGTTCATCTGCTTATTTGGTTCTGACTTTGGCCGTGTCCTCTGACATGGTCCCTTCAGAACAGGTTTATCTTTTTGAGCATTTCCTTTTCTTCTGGCACTATAAAATGCTACAGCTTCATCTGTTATATTTCCTGCCTCAGTTTTAGACTCAGCCATTTCTCCAAAGTGTTCCATATTATCTTACTCAAGAATGGACTTTGGAACTACAATCTGGGCACTAGATTTATTCATTCATACTGGGGGGCGGTATTCTTTCTAGTATGTCTCAGTTGGAAAAAAACAAAGAAATATACTTGTGTATACTAACTTGTGTATATACTCACATCTATACATATTTCTACATGCTAATCTCTCTTCATATACACAAACACACATATATCTATACATGTGCAAGGAAAAAAGGATGAATAATCTTTCTCTACTAAACATGAGTCCATAGTGATTTCCTCAACCCTAATCCATTAAACATGGATTATTCATCCTTCTTCCTCTGCTTATTTGCAAATTCTTACTTCCCACCTAGCTCCACCATCTAACATCTATTTATTTAATCATTCATTTTCTGTATGCATGTACAGAAGTATGATAATTTTTAACTAATAGCCCTATGGGAAACTATATTATCAACTAAATTACAGTAATTATGAACTGTTTTCCCTTTAGTTTTACAGATTTCAGTAATTTCCAAAGTTACTTAGATGAGGATAGTTTCCCTCATCTCATTTAATAAGGCTGTTACCTCAATTTTTTAACACTGATAAATTATTTAATCATATTCTGTTTCCATCCTGGGGGGTGCCAACCACCCAAGTGATTTTTTTTTTTAATTTGCATGCATGATATGGATAACTCATCCTCAAGAAAGTGGACAGAAGTTCTCACATACTGAGTGTGGGCTGCATGTAGAGACTTCCTTCCAACGATTGTAGAAATATTGTAAGAATGAGGGAAAGGAAAAAGAACTTTACAGTGAAGAAACCTGGCAAACATCGTCATACCAATTATCAAAGGTAATATCAACATTGTAAGTTCTGTTGGCAGCATGTACCTTTGATTTGAGGTGATGGAAATGGCACTTCACCTCTGTGGTCTTCCTCCCCCAAATCCACAACTCATTCTAATCTTGAGAAAAACATCAGACAAATCCTATTTGAAGGACATTCTACAAAATATTTCACTGGTACTCTTCAAAGCTGTCAAGGTCATCAAAAGCAAGGAAAATCAGAGAAACTGTCAGTCAAGGAGACTCTAAGGAGACATGAGGTGTAAATGTAATATGGTCCCCAGGATGGTATTCTGGAACCAAAGAAGATAACATAGCCCAAAGAAATCCATATGTTGATAGAATTGAATGATGATATACAAATATTGGATCATGAATTGTAACAAACCATTAAAAGCAACAAATATAAGATGCTAATATCGCAGAAACCATGTAGGTTATAGGAAACCTTTCTGTAGTATTTTTTTTTTGCAACTTTTCCATAAATATAAACCATTCTAAAGGAAAGGTTTACTTTTTGAAGTCATAGCTCTTGGAAATGTAAACCAATTTACCTACTTTTATTATTTTCTACTTTTTTAATAATCTTGTATTTTAAATCATGATTATTATTTGACATTTCAAAGTACCTGAATTGCCTCTTTCAAAAATATATTTTGATATTTGCCACTTAAAACCCACATTAAAAAGAGCTGTTTGCAAAACTGCTTTATTGACTTGCTGCTCACTGCTATTTAGCTAATACTATGTTTTGAGGATGTTGGCTTTTACATCAGTAGGAGCACATCTGTGGGTGGTGTGTATCTCTGAATCTGTAAAATATTGTATAATCATTTTTATTCTCAAAAACAATGATGATCACCACAACCACAAAATTTTCTACTTTGGTATTTATTTTATCATTGTCATGAAAATGTGGGTTGGTATGCTTGGGACATGGATATGTTTATTCCACCTTTACAATGGAATCCTGAACTAAAGAGCCAATAAAAGACAACAGGCATTTTGTGAGGCAATACCATGGAGAGCTCTGGAAGCTTAGGGTGGTGAGAAGAAAATAATTAAGGAGGTCTCAGTGAGGAATATGACTCACAGGAAGCACTGTGCTATAACCAGGGCCTATAAATGCAGTAAGTTGGCAGAAAATGCTACGAGAGAAAAGGATTCCAAATAGAAAAGCCATTATAGTATCTCAGGGAAAACATATAAGAACCTAAACTAAGATAGTAGTAGTGGGTCTTGAGAGAAAAAGACAAGTTAAAAAAATGTTTCTCTAAACACCATTATTCACATAATCTCCTCATGACATCCTATATCTTGGCATAGCAATGCATTATTATTATATTTTTCCTTAAGTTAGCTATTCTCATTTCAATACATTTTTGTAAAGGAAACTATCTGTACTATGAATGCAAAATGAGGATCATTTATCATGAATATAATTTAATATGAAATTGACAAAGTCAACTTTCCTGAAGTCAGCTTAAGAGTTCTAAAACATCTTTATTAACATATTTCTATATGATTTTTCACGTGAAGGAGGACATACAAGTGATATAGGTGAATAGGTGATCTAGAAAATAGTGATAAACTTATTTTATGTTGAGTGAAACACATTTTATGTTGGGTGAAATTGCGAAGGGATTTACTATGGATATTCTTGTTTGCAGTTCTGAAGGTCTGTTGAATATCAGAGAACATGAGCTAATACATGCAAATAGGGCGTAGATTTGCAGAGTGGATTTGGAAATACAAGCAGATGAAAGGACTCTTGAGTAAAAGAGTGGGGTAGAAGCTACATCAAAGAATTCTAAGGAGGAGGATAACTGGAAGGAAGGAAAGGAGTGAGACAGGGGTTATGGACTTACAACTATTGTGCCCCACTAATTCCCAAATTGTTGTCCTGTGGATCATTAGTCTTCATTATCATTTTAAATTGCTCACTTAAGTTTGCTTCAAGCTGTCTGAAAATCTTGGTTATTCAGAATAAATATCAATATAATATGTTCCTTCAGTAAAGATATTTCCACTTTTATTAATCCTGTTCTCTTTATTTAACTTTTTTTTCTCTGTATGAGTCCTAGTATCATGCTAAAACACTATTGTCCCAAGTGATAGCATAATTTGGTAGCTGCTGATGTAAAGAAAGTAGAGAAATGAGAAAACACATGGAGACAGGAGTCATCTACACTAGTGAGTGTCAGAATTTGAGACGGTATCTATGAATCAGCTGTCCAATTAGTGGCCAAATGTTAGCATTCATTTGGGGGTTGGTACATGAGCATACTGTGGAGGTGAAGAAGGTGTGTAGCCTGTTATTAAGAATTTATAAGAAGCCAAAGTTAGTAAATACAATAATTTGAGAGCAGCTTCTGTAATGACGGAGACCGTTACTCTTGTCTCTTGGAAGAGGTACTCAAAGACTCACAGGAGTGTGAATAACCTCTCCTTGGGAGGTGAGCAGGGAATGGAAGGAAATAACCGCAGTGGAAAAATGCATTTTTTGTGTTGTTGTTATTTTTCTATGAGAAGATGCTGTTGCAGTGAATTACGTCTCCCCAATATTCATATGCAGAAACGCTGTTCTTCCAATTCATCAGAATGTGAGCTTACTTGGAAATAAGGTCTTGACAGGTTACAGTGACGTTATGAGGGCGGGTTTAATCCAATATGAGTAATATGGTCATGGAAAATGGAAATTTGGGCACAGAAAAATGGAGAGAAGACAAGGGCATGGCAATCATCCATGAGTCAAGAGAGGGGCCTGAAATTCTCCTTCCCCGTGGCCCTGGACAAAATCAACTCTGCCAACATCAGCATCTTGACTTTGGACTTCTAATTTCCAGAACTGTGAGACAAGAAATTTCTGCTGTTTAAGTCAGTCAATTTGTAGTTTTTGGTAATAGCAGCCCTAGCAAACTAATACAAATACATTTAGTCAAAAGGTTGAAAATGAATGGAAAATAATTGGCTTTTGTTTTCTGTTTTTGTTTGTTTGTTTGTTTGTTTTAAGCATCGAATGAGGGTTTCCAAGAACATGAAGTCTAACTCATGAAACTGGAAAGCAGGTGCTGGTTTGTTGCTAGGAAGCAGACAGCACACAGTAAAATCCATGGAACCGGTTCTGGATGGGTTGATCATGTTATTTAGTTATTGTGAAGAGCGAGGAATGGTGATCTTTTTCTTGAATTAAGGTGCTCTCCAATATCAGCATGTCACAAACGTGAACCGCACGCACTAACACAACCTGCACTCAAACTTGAATTTCCTTTGGTGAAAACGAATCCTGCCAAATAAGCTGGCATTTTACTTTTCAGAGGAAGTGATGGGATGTGCCTCTCGTTGGCAGGAGCCGTTCTGTTACATCTTTTCTTTGCGGCATTTACTTGTTCACCATCTAAGGCACTTAATACAGAGAGATTCATGTTTGGAGGAAACGTGTTTTTCATTGCACATAACACCTGGAATGGTAATACAGGAGCCCAGATACTCTGATGTGCTCAGAACTTAAAATTTTAGTGAATCAGTCCACTGGGGGTTGGAATTTTCTATATATTCTAAAACATTTCTGTTCTTGGAAGACAGCAGGAGGAAGAACTGCTCTTTGAATCAGAGTCAGAGAGAGTTTGAATTTTTCTTTAATATATATAAAAATGAACGCTGTGCAGACTGAGGTGTCTCCTTTTCTATCTGTCAGCACATTCTTTACAACCACACATAAACCTTATTATCACACTCAGTGTGTTACTGCAAAAATTACCCCAGTCCTCTCTCTGCAGCTGCAAGTGGAATTCAAACTCCAGTGCAGTTAATATAAAAACAAGCAACTTAGTAAATGAGGGGCCAAAGCAATGGTGGTTTTCCTTTCACAAAGAATTTGCAGGGTTCTTTCATCTTCTCATAAGCACCAGGATAAATATTTTGTGTTGAATAAAGTAAGGCCTGATGGCACAGTTTAGGCCTCGATGAAATTGTCCCACTGTCTTCCCAAATATTAACCTTTGATGAAAAGAACACAGCAAGAAGTCAGAGGACAATGGCATAATTTCAGGGTCTTTTTTTTTTTTTAATGTTTCCCTTTGCGTTCTGACCTGTTGTAGTTGTACGTTGGAGGGTCTATTTGGATAGAGACATTACTGCCATCTTGCTCATATTTATGGGCCTGACCTTTGTGTTATAGGCCCCTGCTCTGAAGCACAGTTATTTTTAATTGCTTTATGTGTCCATGGAGACCGTTCTCTGCCTCCGTCAGTTACATATAACACCCTGGCACATATGTTTGCTCAATGAATCTTTCAGACACTGGATATTTACAACCGCATCCGAATATAAGAGGCAGAGATGTTACATTGGGGGGACTGCGTGTGCTGTGTGTTTGTGTGAGGATATGTTTTATCTTCAACACTGCCATATACGTAAAGAGGTGACAGAAGAATTAAAAGTGACAGATTGTTCGGGCTGCAGCGGGGCCATCTGAGACAGCCTCCTATAATGTCGCCCAATAAAGCCAACATGAGGAGCCCTCCATGTGTGATTCACAGCAGCAGGGCCCACCTGCCTGGCTTCGGGGTATCCAGCATGGGATGGGCAGAGGGCAGCAGATAGGGCAGTCAGAAGACAACAAAAAGTGCTCGATGTCTACATCACACCCAGAATTTGCAGGGGGGCTTTCATTACCCATGTCCCCGATGACATTATTTATTCTGCACTGGCCTGATTGGGATCTGGACAGAAGAAGGGTGATAAATGCAGGACTCAGGACAATCCACTTGGAAGAGAGAGGCCTCAAGAAAATCGGGGTTCCAGGGTCTTTAAGTTGATGGTCACAAGAGGGGACATAGGAGAAGCTCAGAAGAAATAAGTCGATTGTCATCACAGGTCCTAGAGAGGGGATGACATCCCACACGGGGTCACAGGGAATTGCCAGATATGGTCAGGTGGAGAGAGGGACAAGCTTAGGGCCAGAGCTTTCCTGAGGTCTCTACAAGAAAAGCAAAACAGGGGTAAGTAGACGCTTGAGGTTTGGCTTGTTTGAATAATTTCAAGACACTTTGGGAGGTAGGGGTGATTTCCCCTTGCCTGCTCCTACCTGACACTGGAATGATTCAGGCAGAAGAACATTATTTTCCGAAGTGCACAGGCCAGCGAGGTTTCGCTCAGAGTGGTTGGTTTGCATAACAGAGGCAGACACCCAGCTGAGTCTTTTACTCTAAGAATTGGGAAAAGCAGGGCCTCCCTGGTGGCGCAGAGGTTGAGCTCTGTGCTGTGGAGCTGTCGGCAGCGGCAGCGTGATGTGGGTTCGACGCCCGGCCAGGGATAATCCCACATGGTGCGGCAGACCTCTCCTGCCTCGCCCACTGCTCCCCTCAGCAGTGTGTTTCTGATCTGCCTGTTCTGCTCCCCACTCTGTCTCTGGTGAACCCTCTCACCGCCCCACGCCTCTGGCCTGTACCCAGCTTGTATGAATAAATATTTAAAAAAACAAACAAACAACAACAAAAAAAAAAGAATTGGGAAAAGCAGTGTCTCTTCAGTAAGAACCAGCCAGAAAGTTTTTTTTTAAAGATGTTAATGCATCTGTATTGTATATAATCACATATACAATATAGCTTGTCTGTGAAGTTTCTTACGCAAATGGATTACTGGATTGTGCCCAAAAATGTCTGTGCGCTATTGATGGTAAGGTCCTCTAAGGCTGAAAATATGGCCCCTGCCCCAGCAGCCCTGCCATCCCCTGGGAACTTGGTAGAAATGCAAATTTTCTACCCCATCTTAGAGCTCTTGAATCAGAATGTCTGGGGTCAGGGATGGGAGAAGGAGAGGGAATCTATGTTTTAATAAGCTTTCTAGATGTCTTTTCTGCATACTAAAAGTCAGCCTTTAATGGATGATGTAAATAAATATAAGAAATGAGAAAAGAAAAGTAATTCTTGTTATTGGAGACTCAATTGCATCTAAGGAAAAACTTTGAATTAATGAGAGTCAACCGACTAGAATCCTGAAAATAATTTGTTTTGTAACTTCTCTGTGCTTGCCCTTGGCTCTTCGTTTAGCAAATCACTTATCCTTTTCAAGATTCAACACCCTAAACCGTAAAATGAGAAAGGTAATGGTACCTACCTCTTGGAATTTATAAGACTGCAAGGTAATGCTATTTTTAAGTAAACTTTATAAACATATCTTTTAAAATACCCTTTATAAACATGACGTATAGGCAAGAGTTAGTTGTACTTTGTATTAACTCATTCGTATCATGGACACCATTTGAAGATCAATTACAGTGACAAGAGGTTACCACAGGACTGGGGTAACACCAGTCTGGGGTGACTACTCTCTACTGATTATTCTTGCTGTGTGCCAGACATTGAGCTAAGCACATACATTATTCCATTTAATTTTCAAATGCACTCTACTAAGTAGGTTGTCAATTTGCACCACCAATTTTTTTTGAAAGAGTAGAGGAGGACAAAAATTGAGCAATGTCTCAAAGGATATTTAGACTCGCAGCTCCATCTCTGATTTACACACTCAGAGCTGTCTTAACCTCATGTGCTTTCCTAATCCTAATAATTCCTTCCCCAGGAGAAGAAAATGATTTCACAGTGCCCTCTGTCTCCTCCAGGAACTTGATCTGCGTCTTGTCTATAGTGCCATATTTGCTAAGCCATGGCCATGTCTTTGAGACCAGGAGTCTTGAAATTAAAAGAATAAAAAAAATGCCCTCATGATTCTTCGAATAGTAGCACAGAAAAAATAATTTCAGGTATTGTAAGATAGTGTAATGACATGGGAAGATACTCAACACGGTTGACTTCCGGCCTCACAGTTAAGTCAGTGTCCTGTTCTAAAGTCACTTAGTTAGGCAGGTTCTCACTGCCTAATGTAAATAACATTGTGCAACACATCTTACAGCAGGAACGATTGTGGGGTTCCTAATATACACAGTTTGATGCATTAAATATACAGGGATAAAGAAATCAAGCAATATCTAAGCCAGAGACATTTCAGAGTCAAGAGCTGAACTATTCTTATGGTAAGTCCCCAGAGCTTGACACAGTTAGCTGTTCCTTGCTTGGTTTGATTTCTCACTGCCAGGGGCAACAAAGGTTTGGAGCATTTAACGTGACTTTGTACTATTGAACCAACATAGCTTATCAATCCCAACGCTGACAGCCCTCTCTCTTTCCCTCTGTGTGCGTGTTAGAAATGAAGGGGAGGGGAGACTCTTTCTCTCTTTCCCTAAAGATGCCTGCCTGGGCATTGCTACTGAGTGGTTTCCTTGAGGAACAGACACTGAAAGAAAAGAAAGCAGGGAAATAGACAGGAAAGAAATACAACATTATGACACCGCAACAGCTGCCTTCCTGGAGAAGGGGCTTCAGGCACCGGCCTTTTCAGTGCATAGGACAGCAGGAGTGCACCGTGTTCCTTCACTCGGCTCACGCTGCGAACGGTGAAAAGAGTTGCCCTACTTTCAGGCATTTTCTTTTCTTTTCTTTTTTTAGGTTTATTTATTTTTGCATAAAAGTTGGGGGTGCAGACCAGAGGTGTGGGGTAGTAAGAGGGGTCACCAGAGACAGAGTGGGGAGCAGAACAGGCAGACTGACCAAAATACACTGCTGAGGGGACCAGCGGGCAAGGCAGGTGAGGTCTGCTGCGCCATGTGAGGATCTCCCTGGCCTGGCATGGAAATCGCACCGCAGCTGCCAACAGTTCCACAGTGCTGCGCTTAACCCATTGCGCTGCCAGGGAGGCCCTCAGGCATTTTCTTTTATTGTTCTAGGAGCTGATGAAACAAAAAGCCAGGTCCATACAACTGTTGCTCTCTGAGCAGGCTGTTGAGGGATGGCATTTCCATCCTATTCCTATTCTTGGATTGTTTCTGAGTCTGAGGCGAGAAGATACACTCCTCCCGGCGAGACAGACTTACAGATGACAACTCCACGTCTCCACGTTTTCAGACTTTTTGCAAAACACCGCATGAATGGCTCCAGGTGAGCTGGTCAATATTGATGAGCATGAATATGATTGAAGCCTAGAGTTACCTAAAGTATAAAATCTCTTCTTGTAGAAATTGGTAGCAAATCCTTTGCATGCTTGCTCTTTCTCCTGATTATTTGACAGGTTAAACACAACACTTGGAGGCAATGTGACGGTATAATAGATATTATAATGTCCTGTGAACAAAGGATATGTTCTTAACCTTTCTGGTTTTGGTTTCTTAAGATGTGATCAGAACAGTAAAGTCTAAATCCCAGGAGAGTTTGTGAAGTTTAAGTTCTGTATGTCAGGACAGAAAGGAAATTTCCCCCTGGTTTTCTGGTTTATCACAGCAGTGTAGTGAATGTCATAGTAGGGATGTTATGGGATCCCAGCTGGGTCAGTATGAGTGTGTGGGGTGGGGGAGGGTGTTTAATGGGAAGAGTAGGGGAAAGCAGTCCCCTGTGTCTAGTCTTGAGAGATTTCAAAGGCAAATAATGCTTTAGCATAGCCTTAAAGAAAAGGTCAGAATTAGCCATGCCAAAAATAGAGGACCTGGTGAGGGGTAAGATACAAGGGAAGGACGATGGACATGGTACAACATGAGTACAAGCGGAGACATGTGCCTGGGAATCTGTATGGCCAGAGCTCCGGGTGACCCTGGAGACCACAGGAGCCAGGCCAAGGAGGTCAGCAAGGGTGAGGCCAGGGAAGGGTCTGGATGCCTCGCAAAGCATTTGATCATTATCATGGGTTTGGCGTGGAGTCACGAGGCAATTCTAGCTAAAGGAGGTATCAGCTTAGTGTTTCAGCAAGATAACTCTGGCTGCACTGAGTGGGATGGACTATGGGGGTGTAACAATCTTAGGGGCAGGAGAGGCAGTCAGGACAGGAAAGAGACCAGTTGTGAGTTTATGGTACCAAGTCAGGCAAGAAATGAGGATGGCCTGGACCAGCACCACGGTGGAGTGTGAAATTACCTTGTAAAATGTAAAATGCTACTGTGGAGTTGAGTGAGGGAAGGAGGGAAGAAAGAAGGAAGCAAAGAGGAAGCAAAGGGAGGGAGGAAAGGAGTGAAGAAGAAGGAATGCAGCAAGGGTAAGGAGAGAGTGCAATTGTAGTCTTGAGCTAAGTGAACATCTGAAGCCAAAGTGTCTCATTAAACTACAATCACAACTGTTAGTCTACCCCGAGGTGTGATGGGATTACCAGTACACCAGGTCTCAGCCAATCAGCCAGATGGCCTCGGATTGGTTCTACTGAAAACTAAACAGAACCCTCCTTCAATGGTTCAGTTGCTGCACAAATAGCCACAGTTGAGGTGAGCTTGGTGAACAGGATCTTTTGCCAAGCAGATGCATTCAAAAGGCAACAGGAATGGCAAGTCAGCAGGAGCTAGGTTTGTTTACAAGTTCCCAAACTCTCTCTCTCTCTCTCTCTCTCTCTCTCTCTCACACACACACACACACACACACACACACACACACACACTTTTGACACATGATATAGACTGTATTTCACATTGGATTCCATGTAAGAGAGTTAAAGGAACACATTCAAAGTTATGTATAATTTGACCCTGAAGAAGTAAATCAACCCATACCCATTCGAATGCACAAAACATGAATGAAAGAAGATAATTCTAAAACCAACAATGCAAAGTAATAGCCCAAGTGACTTCAAGAAAACCAAATGGATTTTATTGACCTCAGTTGTGCCAGATTTCTTCAGTATGTTTTGTCTTTCTATTAACCTCTCCCAATTTATTTATTTATTTACTTATTTATTTGGTATTAAGAAAAGGAATCACCTATTAAGACACCACTGAAGCTATATTAGGAGCTTTGAGCTTATTGAAACCTTTCTTTTGTATGACTTTATTCTAAACAATTGACATTCTGCTTTCATCTCGGTGAATAACATGAATAATTGTCCAGAAGAGATCAAGTCTGACTTTGAGAAATACTCAAACCAAAGATGCTAGAGGCCATACTCACTCAGAAGAGATTACACAAATGGATGAAGCTGTGGTAATTTCAGAAGAGATCTTAATTTTAACCACTCTAGAGGTTTTATTCAAACTTCACAATTCAGCAAATACAAATCCACTTCTCAAATGGATTAGCTTTCACATACAGGAGCCCTGAGAGCAAGGCAGATCATACCTAATAAAACAGGTAAAGCAAAGAAAACTCTAGTATAAAAGTTCATGAGAACAAAGTACCAACACAAAAGGCACAAAGTTGAATCTTTAAAAGAGATGTCAACATAGAGAAAGCTGTTTAGAATACAATTTATACAAAGAGTGGCATTACCCTATTAAGTAGAATAACATTTAAATCCTCGTTGAAAGCAATTTTGATGGTACTTATGAAACTAAACTGCTACATTCTTGTTTCCAAAATTAAGGACACACACAAAAAATGTATGTAAGCTTTATACATGAAACCCTTTCCATTTTGAGGAACTGAATTTCTGTGAACATCTGCCAACCCAACAAAAAGAAAAGATCTCATTTTACACTTTTTATAGAGCCAGAAGCATTTTCCATCACATTCCAAAAGCCCCTAATGATATTTCACCCAGTTCAGCCTCCTGAAGCTTGGTACATAATTAATGAGGTTGTGGGAGTTCTCCAGAATTAGTTTTCATCTAAATAAAGGTGCCCGATGTTTATCTGTACCCTTTGTACTCATTGTTGCCTTGAATATACCGAGCTTCCTGTTGGTACAGGGAACTATCGATTTGCTGACTAATCTTTTTATCTGATCATTATAGATTGTAACTCTCAGTCTATAACCTTTACACACACTGCTATTGTGGTTAAATAAAACACAATACAAAATAATTAACATGTTTCTATATCGATATTTTTCTTCCAGGCAAGAGCAGAAGACTTCGATTTGACAACTGGACAATCGTATTTTTAGAGAAAAGTATAAATAGAAGATGAATATACAATCTTTAGTTCCTTAATATAAATTACTTGGGAAGAAATAGTATGTAGCCTTGGGGAAATCAACAGCTTCTTCAATTGGATTGCTTCTGTCACTGTATGGACACAGTCTTGTTTGATGTCCTCCTACCATTTGTCTTGTATGGAGTCTTTTATCTAAATCCAAAGTAATGCAGTCATCAGGGCTGCAATTCAATAATGGCTCCACAGGAGCTGTCATCCACAGTTTGCTATTCATCTTGTAAAAGGCTTTGAGTTTTCAAAGTACCAACTAGGGTTGGCATTTCAATGCTGAGGACAGATCACTTAAAGTTCTTTTGTGTGCACAAGAAAGAGAGATAAATTGAGAATGGGGGGGGGATTAAATGGCCAACCTGCAACTCTACCTGACTACTGAGGGGTAACCCCAAGCTACCCAGAAGAGTGAAGACATTAGGTGATTTGACCCCCTCTGTAATGGGACATTGTGATGAGTGGGGGATGCATTGAGTCATGTTTAGTTCACACAGAGTCTATTGCTCTAATTAAAAGGCAACAGATTTATGGAAATTCACCGGCAAAGGGAAAAAAAAAATTTAAAGAGCAAAGATGAAGAAGAGAATTCCCTGAAACATTTTTAGAATCAACACACTTTAGAATTAAGAGTATCTTTAATGGACAAACTAAGAGATGGAGAAACTAAAACAGAAGTATGCATTCATAGGCACACATGTGTGGCTTTTTTTCTTTGTATGTGAACAGGCTGGACTAGGATTGTCATCAGTGGTCCTAATGAACTCTTGGCTGGAAGTTTGGATATTTCCCTGTAGCATTCAGACTTAATTTCCTAGTTCTTCACTGACAGTTGATCAAGGCTAAGAGTAGAAAATTTAGGGTGGAACCAGCACAAAACCAGAAACTGGAAGTGGGGGTAGAAATTATTAACATAGTCATTAAACCAGCTATAGAAATGAACAAATTCTTAGTTCCCTTAGGCTACAGAAGTATCAGACAGCTATACAGAGTACCTGGACATGCAGACCAGGTGAGCATATGGAGCTGGAGGACCATTATAGAGAATCCCTGATCCTTATAAACAAACCTAGTCACGCCCTAGAAGTAGTTAATTTTACAGTAGACACCAATTCCACTAGGAAATGAGCCCCTCCCAGAAAGAAGAGCACTACATCAGTTCAAACTCCACACTTGCTAGACGTGTCTCTCCTGCCCACCTGTTGATGCAATTACAGCTATGGTCTCTCAGATAAGCATGAACAAGTTTGTTGTCTGATGATAACCATGAACAAGTTTGTCTTCCCCCATCATTTGTAATTCCCCTCTTGTCTGACAGGTTTGTCTTCTTGCATTCCAAGGGAAAGGGAGTTAAACAGCAGTTGTTGAAGAAAGCAAGATGGCGCCCACCATCTCTCTGTCTCCATGCTGACCATTTCCCCTTCCCCTTCACAGGCCCTTGCTCAGCTCCCCCTTTGTTTCCCTTTGTATAAATAACCCAGAGCCTGCCAGAGAGCAGGATGGGGGTCTTTCAGACAGGAGTCTGCTGCCCTCCTCATTTGTCGACAAATTAAACCACTTTCCTTTTCATCAAACTGTTTCCTTTTATTGGCTGAGGGAAACTGAGGTCAGTGTTTGGTATCACTGTCACTATGTAGGCGCCTCTCTTTTTTGTTTCTCCTTTTCCTAATAACTCTCTCCCTTTAAAATATAACCTTTGCCTGCCTGTGTCTGTGTAAATGTTTTCGTCTCATGGTAAACTCGCCACAGCTGAAAGGAGAACTCTGGAGAAACTTTTCTCAGAGGTAAAGAAAGGACCCTGCTCGATAAACTCCACACCTCATCAAACGGACATCAACAGGATGTGATGTGCAATGACCAGTTTAAGGAATCATAGGGTAAGAGCCTGGAGCCTTGAAGGAACTGAATCAAATAAAACTTCTCCAGACCCCTGATACTCAACAATTTGCTTGATGGCCCCTGAGTTTAGATGAGGTTGATGACACATACCTAATGATTGAAAGCACACAAATGCACTAATTAACTGTGACGCTAACCTTGAGCTTGTCCTTTTGGATTAAGGTGGCCAGTTGAGAGGAGCTATAACTAAAGAGTTCAGGATAATACTGGAGACCTAGATTCTAAGTCCAGCTCTATCATTGTGATGAATTATATGATCTTGTGTGAGTCATTTCTAGGCTACCTTAAGTAATAAGGGATTTAGAATAAAAAGCTTCAAAGGTGCTTTCTTCCTAACATACTATGATCCTGTGAATCAGAGGTAAAGCCTGCATTTTCTGCTCAGGTCTAGTATATCCATTCATGTATATATGGAACATCATTAACAATATCAGCTACACATTGACTTCTAGTTGTCTAGTGATGTGTTAGTGATTGAAAACAGAATAGGATTTAAAAGCACATTATTTTCTTGCCCCCTTGTAACTTGCAGTATTGTCAAGAAAAAAGATATTTTATCAATAACGACACCAGTTGTAAATTTACAATTGTGATAAATGCTAACACTGAAAAATGCATGGTGCTGTGAAATTAACCAGGTTGGCGAGGTCAGAAAAGCTTCCCTGAGGATATAATAAATAAGCTGAGAACTGAAGGTCAGGGAGACATCGTGCTTGCTATGATCAGTCTAACCTTCATCCTGAAAAGAATCAGGATATAGTGTAAGATTTTAATCAGATGTGCATTTGCATGAGCTTTTAGAAAGATTGTACAATTGAAAGTATAGAAAAAGAGTTGAAGAAGAGCAAAACTAGAGACAAAATTCTCATATGACAAGTGAAATTAATTTGCAGCAGAAATGTTAGGAAATACAATAGTGTGTGAACTTGCGGTAACAAGAATTGGTACAACCTACACAGAGATGTATATAATTACACCCTCAAAGCTAGCTCTCAGGTTGCGCCCTAAATATCAAAGTATTATTTTTCTTTCAATTTATGATTGTTATAGAATTTTCTATCGATTCTCAAAGGTTTGTAGAGGTAAATTTGCTCCTGTGTTCACTGTACTATTTACTATAGTCAAGTTATGCAACCTAAGTGCCAAGGACAGATGAGTGAATAAAGAAGATGTAATGTATATATTCAATGGAATACTATGCAACTGTAAAAAAGAGGAAACATTTCCCAATTGCAACAACATGGATGGAACTGGAGCGATTATGCCAAGTAGAGTAAGTCAGAAGGAAAAAGACAAACATCAGATGATTTCATTCATATGTGGAATATAAAGAATATAAATAATTCTTTATAAGGCATATAAAGAACAAGGAACAGACAAAACAAACCCTTGAATTCTAACTGCAGAACTGAGGCTGCCAGAACAGGAGGATGACAGGACCATGGGGGAGGGTTTCAATGGACTTTGCTGAGGATTATTGATGATTTGGTGGTGGAAAATAAAGGCTTCATCCTTCCCCGCCTCATGCATCCTTTAATGATGGGTACCATGGGAACAACACTTATTATCTGCGGCACAATAAAAAATTCTGGTGGATTCCAAAACTGAGTCATTATTTTATAATAGTTGGATCAAAGTGAGCACTCCATGAATTTTTTTCAGTGTTAAAGTTTGGTTCATAATCTGTTAAATGTTATTTTGTGGCGTATTTCTCAGAAAGATCAGAGGTACATGAATAGTCCTGATTCATCATTTTAAGGGCTGTTTATGGTAACTGAATATTCATAAAAGGGGAAATTTCCAAGCATATCCAAAATATTCCTCATTGTAGCTTTTAGTTGTTGTGTCACATCCATAGTGATTCAGGGGAGAATGTCTTATTTTGGATGAAACCACCATTTCAATTTTATTATTCACAATTCTCACCAGTATACCCATCTTACTAAATTGGCCTTTGGGAAGACTGAGTGCCCCCAAATAAGCTTCATGTGATTTCATTTAATCTCCATCCATCACATCAATGCACACCTACATGCTTCATGCCCCTCACAATTCCTAACCCCAATTTTACCACCCCTCAAGCCAAGTTCAAATTTTTCCTCTTCAAGGAAATTGTTTTATTTTCTCCTTAGCCTACTGAAATCTTTCCCCTAAATTTTAGCACATTTTATTAAACACACGGTCTTTATACTCATACAAAAATGAATTTTTAGCTTTATATATTTGTATTTTATAAAATAATTATGAAATAGGTACTTTATAATACATATAAAATCTATAAGTATATTGAGAGATTATTTAAAGAACTGATATAAAAATCACTTATTTTGTCATCCTCATTCATACAGTATGGTGAAAAAAATCACTTGAAAGAATAGACTATGATATTTGCTGATTAGTTAAAATAATACCTATTAAAAAATCTTTCAAATCCTCCAAGGTTAGATGAATTACCTTCAATAGAGAGAGCAAAGTATACTCATGATATTAACAAGAAAATTAATTGATCAAGATTACGTTTTGTAAACCATGGTCAAATCTACTAAATGTTAACTCGTGTAAGGATTACTTTAATAAAATCAAGGGTTAATTTGGCCAGCTGAGTTGTACAGTAGAAGGGTGCTGGACCCATAAAATCAATAGCCAATTTAATTTAAAAAATGTTCACATAGTGCACAGGGAAATAAAAATAGAGTAAGAATGATAAAAAAAAAAACTTGGACAAAAATCTCTACTGCAGCTGATAGCATAGTTAATAGTTAATGCAGTTAGCATAGTTAATACAGGTAAAACTAATGTTTCAAACCATTATTAGAGGATGTTACAGTACTAAGTTTTAATAAAATGTAAGAGGTGGTGACCCTCAGTCTTCCCAAACCCATTAAATTATAGCTTTCACAACTTCCCTTGGAAACTCCAAGACAATGAAGAACATGGAACCTCAAATTCTTTGGAGTTTAGAAAAATTACTTTAGTGCTTGAAGAAAGCAATTATGAGTACATTTACAGAATTGTGTGTGTGTATGTGTGTGTGGGGTCTTGGCTTATAATATTCTAAACGATCTGGTCCCTGTCTCCATTTCCAATCCCATCTTCTACAGCCAGTCTGGGCTTAGCCTCACTTGATTTTTTTTTTTTTTTTTTACAATATTTGAGTGAAAAACCCATTATAACCTGATTACTTATTTTGCTTGGCGTGTTCTTTGCATAGATCTCTCTATAGACTAGAAAGACTTCTTGTTCATAGTTTATTCTTTTCATAGTTTAACTGAAATGCCCTCTTTTCAGATGCTTTGCTGATCACCCAATTTGAAGTAAATTTTCTTCCATCAAACTCAATCCCAATCATTAAAATCTGTTTTCTTCTTGGTATAGTATATCATGTCATATGTTTGTATGAATATGCACATATGCATGTGCATGATATCCGATATATAAACTCTTAAAAACTAATAAGAATCTCCCCAACACTTGTTTATATGCATTATATCTATTAATATTTACTTATTAGAAATCAAAATTGAGAAGATTTTAAATACTAGCATGTATGTATACCTTAAACCATTGAAACAAAGACATCATGTTATTTAATGTGGTTTTTGGGGGACTCTGTAATTCACTCATGAGAAAGTAAGAGTGACAAAAGGTAAATCGTAAGACAAAAATAGTTTCACTTAATACTGCTCCAGAAAAGGTCTCGGAACCATGGGTATCCCCAGACTATATTTTGAAAACTATTAAACTAGGTGGCCTGTAGCTTCATTTTTTGAGGGACCTATAAAAACATAAATTTGGATTATAATTGCTCATGTGCAAATTTTCATCCCAGGCAGCTACTTATGAGTGTAAACCTTTACAGAACTCTCAGCTCAGTTAAAGAATCAAACAGATGGGGGGATAAAATGAAAAGCAGGAGCCTGAATGCCTTTAAGAAATTTGACTTAACATATATCTAAATCCATTCGTCTTTCCTATTACATTTTATTTATTACTTATATACATCTGAAAAAGAAAATAAACATACTGATATTGGCATATAATCTATACTATTGATATATCACAATAATCTAACATTGATTTTTATTTTTCTCTTTTTTGAGTAAGAAATGTCTGAAAATTGTTAATACCTGAAATATAATCTAAACTTTAAATATAGACTATTTCCATAGCATTGCAAGGTGTCAGCTGAATGATAGTAATGTAATATGCTGTCTCACCAAACTTGTGTGAGTTCCCTTCCCAGAGGAAAGTCTGGCGCCCTATTTCATGAAACATCCCAGAAGACAGCCAGACTATCAGTATCTGTGACTGAGATAATTTATTAAGGTATTCTTTAAAAATTATTCTCCATAACCATTCTTCTCTACTCTGTAGCTAAATTAACCCATCCATACATTTTTAATAAGAATACTTTCCCTGAGGGTAATATTTAGCATAAGTTCCTACACGACCAGAGTGGCAGAGATAGTGGTTAAAACTGAGATTCAGTGTTTTACCCATGGGATTACTGTGATAAGATTTCAGATGAACAACTTAAGTCTGGTCCCAGATGAAATTAATAGAGGTTGCTCCTCTGGGAACCAACCGTCAGATGGAGTTGAACTCCAACCAGCAGGGGGAGACAGTGAGCAACTCACCAATTTCGGGCTTGCAACCAGAACGGAAGCAAAATACATCAGCAATGGAACCAACCCAGAGACCCCCAAGACCAAAACTTTCCTTTTTTTATTGGCAGGTAAGCCCTTAGGGATAGAAAAGAAAAGTAGAATTCTCAGTTAGCAACTCAATTTAAAATGGTAGGTCCCACATTGATGAGATTCGGGTTTTAGTCACATTAGAGCTTTGAGAAATTAATAGAAAAATCTATAGAAAAATTAAAGTCGTACTTTGCATTTATTGTGCTAATGAATTTTATATTTGTTACATAAGAATATAGAAGTCCTGTTCAAAACCAGGTCACAGGAAGTACAGTCTTATCTAATTTGGGCAAACTTGAATGCAGGGCAGTTAGCTCCAAAATTGCCATTGTACCATAATGCAAAACAAACTTTATTATTTTTGCATTTCTACATTCTGTTATCTGTCACTTCCTTTTCCACAACCACCCCAAGGGCAAAACTATGAAAGGAGAAAGCTGTGTCTGCTTTGTTCATTTCATCATTCCATCCTGAAATACATTAAATGCTCAATAAATGTTTGACAAATGTATTACTTAGTCAGAATCTCCTGGAAAGCACTTTAAAGTGCAAATATTTGCCCCCAGTCCCGAGTACCCCTGGAGTATCCCCCAAGTCTGTATTATCAACAAGCTCCCCAGCGGATTCTGGTGCATTTTTAAGTTCTAGAATGTTTGTGTGACAGTTGGAAAAGGGAAGCACAGAGATTGGGGAGAGGTAGACATTATTTTTGGAAATAGTTGAAAGAAGGAATTCTGTGCAGTTGGCATTAAACTATCCAAAAAATGACCCAGCAGCCTGCCTTTGCTTTAATTTCTATCTTAATAAAATATTTGTGATTTTTACATTGACCTAGAGAAAAGAAAATGGTGTTGTGTCACAAAGTTTAAAGGTGGTTTCCTGCATCTTGACAGCTTTTTCATATTTCCAATATTTTTTTCTTTTCCCTTTTTTCAGGGATGTCATTCCATCTTCACTTGGAGACCTTATAGATATCTCAAAGTTGATATGTTTTTGTCTACTGTTTTTCATCCCCATCTGACCCTAAAAACATTAATATTTCACAGAAAAGCTAACACTTCATACTTGCTCTTACATTTTGCAATTATATTTACATCTGGGATGCTTTTGTTTTATTTTATTGTGATAAGAACAGCATAGCATGAGATCTACCCTTGTAACAGTTTAAGTGTACAGTACAGTATGGTCAATGATAGTTCAATGCTGTACATATCTCTAGAAAGAGCCGTGCTGCTTGAATGAAACTTCATCTCCTTGATAAGTAACTGCCTATTTCTCCTTCCTCCCCTAGACCCTGGCAAACAACATTACACTCTTTGATTCTATAATTTGATATTCATAGAATTTGCTATTTTATATGTCTCATGTAAGTGGAGTCATGCAATATTTGTCTTTCTATGACTAGCTTATTTCACTTAGCTTCACACCCTCCAGTTCATCATGTTACCCCACATTATAGGACTCCGATCTTTAAGGCTGAATGGTAAATTTCATTGTGTGTTTTATAACACCTTTTCTTTATTCATTCATCTGTCAGTGGATATTCAGGTTGTTTCTTTATCTTACGAATAGTGTTGTCATGAACAAAAGATTCTCAATACCTCTCCAAGATCCTGATTTCAATTATTTTGTATAACTACCCAGAAATGGTGTTGCAAGATTATTTGGAAGTCTATTTTTAATTTTTTGAGGCACTTCCAAAATGTTTTCCATAGCAGCTGCACCATTTTGCATTCCCACCAACAGTGTACAAGGGTTCCAATTTCTCCAAATCCTTGCCAACATCTATCTTTGATGTGTATTTACTAGTTTTTGTCTGTTTTCTATACCAGAAGCTAAGCTTTAAGAGGGATATTTATTCACTACTGTGTTGCTATTACCAAGAATAGTGTTTGATGTATAAATAATGTGCAGTAAAATGTGAGGCATGAATACATCAGTGAAGGAATGGAGATAGACCTTGAAAAACAACTTGTCTATGTATAAGCAGAATGACGCGGGTACTTCAGATCACATTACACAATGACAGCAGAAGCAAGGGCCCAAGAGTAAGAGAATAGTGATGGGGTTCTTGAATACAACTCCCCAGAGTGGGAGGAACACTATCAGAGAGTAGGAGATTAGGTTGGACAGGGATTGGAATTTGGGCTCTGACCAAATATCTTAGTGAGAAGACAGAGAAATTTAAACCTAAACCCTTCAGAAAAGGGCTGGCAAGATGAGAGAAGGATTGTGGAACTATTAACCTGGCAGATAATCATAGAATGGCTACCATTATCAACTATCCAAATTTCCTATTTTCCCTCCCCCTTGTGATCACAGAGGCAGAATTAACTGCTCTTGTACACTAAGGTTCAATTCTACGTTTCTATTCATTCTTGATCATCATTCTACATGGAAGGAGAAGAAAATAGAGATAAATCAAGTCCTAGTCATCGACTGAGTAGTCAGAGTAAACCTCGAAAGAAACAGTCGTGTGACCCAACAAATTCTGTCTCACTTAAATAAATCGAAATTGAGATTCTTCTTTTCTAAGATCCCAAATATCCTAATTCATACAGTGAACCTGACTCTATTCCAATCTATTGTTCACTATTTGAGAATTTTTTCTGAAAATAATCACAGTTTATTTTGCAAAATCAATACATGTATATTATAGAAATTTGTTTGCATTATAACATTACATATACAATATTCACTAATCATATGTTGACAAATACATGAATATTATTAAACATTTGGAAAATACAAAAGAATATAAAGAAGAAATTAACTAATTCTGTCATTCAAAGAATAATCACCATTTGAGCAAATATCCTGCTATTCTTTTTCTTTTCTTGTGATAAAATACTTAACATCAGATTTTCCTTCAGCAAAGTTTCAGTTACAAAGGCCTAGAATTATGAACAGAGAATTAAGGCTACTGGAGAGACAGGTTGGTAGTTGGAATACAAGCACTGGAGTCCAGTGGTACATGGTAGAGGAATGTGGGTGCTTTGGTATTGAGTGTGGCTTGGGAACATGGATCGGAAGTAGTGTAAATCTCTTACTCTAAATTATATACTGTATTACTGATACCACAATGAGCAAATTAAAAAATTAAGAAAGAAAAACCACCTTATCTTGAATTTCCTTTTCCTGATGCTTTGGAAAAGCATTCCATATCTAATATTTCTCCCTCCTCAGATCAAAAAGCGACTTCCTTTTTTTCTTGACTAGCTCCATAATTTGTATAGACATTATGTTCGTATAACTTTGGCAGACATTGCTAGTGTTAACCAACATCTGGTTCTTCTCCCATTCTAATTCTAATTATCACTCATTATATAACTGGGGAAATTAATAAGACCAGATCTATTCAGTGACTATGGTCAGGAATGACATGTGACATTTCTGGGTAGAAGTATAAAAGAGCTGGTCAATACCTTTCCAACTGTCTTTTCCTCTACTGTGTTGACGGAGTACATCATATATTCTAGATAATATAGGTATGGGATGATGAAATCTCCCTCAACTTGGACGGTTGCCTTGGTAACTGGAGGACAGTTTGCCTTGCAATTGATGCCCAAAGCGACAATTAAACCTTAATTTGTAAAGCAAGTTTACTTATCTCATAGGCACCTAGAATGATATGATGTAACAACCCTGGGAGAATTAATAAAATAGATTGTGAAAGGCTGCCCATTAAAAGGTACCAGACTTGCAGTGGAATCTGGAATTTCCCAGAGAAATTGTATTGTGCTAACTCACTGAGATATTTTTTGCCACCACAGAATAGTTATTTTCATCCTAGTACTGTTATTTTAGAAAAATCTTGTCTTGAATAGCCTTTTCACATTGTCTCAGAATTCCAAGCTAAATTATTTCATATTAAGTAATTTAATTTTATATTATACCTTGAAATGGATAAAATACATCAATTTTCTATATTCTCAAAGAGCCATAAGCCACTTTTCCAGTCCTCTCTATTTTTAAAGTACTTAGTTGTGTTATTCTATTTATTTATATTACAATTTTCCTCTTGAAGTGTACTTTACTAATATTGAGGTAACTCTTCCTATTCTAACCTGAAAGAGAGTATCAGCAATAGTCAGAAATACGGTCCATGGCTCTGAATTTCCAAGATCATTTCTGAAGATAGATGCTTTCTTACTCCCTCCTCTCCAGGCAGAGGCTCCATGGTCTCCTAGGCAGCCATTCATGTTCTGATAAAATGACTAGTGCCAACCTCATTCCTACCTGCTCTACTAGATCATATGCTTGTCTGCCTTGTGACTTGACTTCACATTGCTGCTCAAATGTGACACTGAGATCACTTCTCACATTGTTGTCTCTCCCTCTGTAAGTACCTGTGTTCCTCATCCAGTTAAAGGAGATCCTACTACCCATCTTCTTTCCATTTTTGCCAAAGAACACCAGGAGAAACCTTAACTCATGTGTTGGACTAACTCACAAAATGAAAGTGTTTTTAATATCCATTCATGATCAATGGCTATTATTGATCCTAAGACTGGAAACAATGTCATAATTGTGGATAGCCATTGGATGGTAAGACTTGTATTTCTAGTAACACATAGTGTATCAATCCAGATAATGTCCAAGACCATGGCAGAACTTGTGTCCCTGGCTCTAAGAATAAGGTTTTACTTTTTAGTATGGAAGACTAGTCAGTTGCTCTTGACACGCACACAAACTATTTTATCAATCCACTTTTCATTCAGGTGAGCCATTCCACTGTTCTCAGCAAAAGAATATAAATGGAAGAGATGGTCATTTTATGACTGGTAAGTTAAGAGTAGGTTGATATTTCCCATCCTTTCTCTTATATCAACAGATGTAATGAATAGATGACCCCATATCAAAGTTGGCAGAATTTGGATTCCTTAGTCCTTCTGCAGAGAATAGGTCAGAAAAGCTATACTCAGGAATATCTACCTTGGAGTTTGCAAGAATAAAAATAAAACATGTAATATGTTAAAACAGTGATTTGGGAAATTCTTTTTTTTTATAGAAACTAGCATTAATTACACTGACAAATATACAGATACTCAGGAAATCTAGTGAATCTTAAGAATGATAAAGAAGTACTTCTGTACATCAGACTAAGCCACTAAGAACATAACAAAACTAAAGGAAAAAATCATATATAAGTTCTATTTATTCTTCCTTTAAATATATCTTTCAAAGTTGACTATCTTTTCCTGTCTCCATCACAAATCTCTAAATCATGTTGACCATTATCCTTCTCAGGAAGCAATGAAATAGCCTCTTAACTAGTCTCTCATCCTCCAATCCTGGACCCCTAATTCTTCCCCCACCTAGAAAGTGTGATCTAAAAGAAGTGGAAATATGTTCTTACCCTACTTCTGGTATGAATACAACTCCATTTTTCTTGGATAGATCATAATTTTATGACATAACTTTCAAGATTTTCATTAGCATCACCTGGCCACCTTGCTAGTCTCCCCTTGCTATTCCTGCTGTGGCTAGGTGTACCAGACTGATTTTATGTCCTATTATGGCACATTATGTAATTTCTAGGTATTCTAACATACTATTGATTTACTTGGATAAATCACTAGATATATTTTATGCATTTGTTAGAGCTCGGTTCAAATCCCCACCCCCACCAGAGCAGTTTTCTTGGATGACTCAGGTTATTCTTAGTCTTTGAGTTTTCATTTTTGAAAAATAACCTCACTGTGAACATGTTTTACTACTGCTTCTGAAATGTTTCTCATGATAATAATTCTGGAACTGAGTCTTAATTCATGTTTTAGGGACAGAATCCATAAGCTTCTGATGTCAGTATACTGAATAGAGTTGTTAGTAACTAGTAGATGCTCATCAAATACTTCTAGAAAGAGGTTGAATGAATAAATGAATGAGCCAGAAGAACAGAGAGTGAAAGCATATTTCAGGAGTGCCTGTCTATTTTAAAATGATTGAACATCAAACTAGAACTTGATCTTGGTCTTCATCAGAAAAAATAATCAAATTTTATTAAAGTTAAAAAAATGACTTCACCACTTCTAATTTATTATAAGTATTAATGGTCCCCATAAGCATGAAATCATGTTGATCATAAACCTTAGTTCACTGGGGAGTGTAATAACTATATATGTACACTGTCCTCCTTTATTGATCTGCTTGTTTTTATTTGTCCTTTTGTTTATTCAGGCCCCCATTCATTAATCCAACCATCTTGGCATTGTAATGAGAACTGTGAACAACCTCAGAATTAGATTAGGCACCTTTTCCCTGTTTGCCCACTCTCTGATGGAATGACTATCCTGCATCTTTTGTTTATCATTATTTTGTCTTCTGAAATTATATTTTTATGTATATAGAGATCTCAAGTATATGTGTTTACTTTAGGGCCTGAATTTTAACTACAATAAAGAGTTTTCTGGGACATCCTTTTTTTTGCATGTAGTGAGTTTATTTGTTTTAATATTTGTTGTTGTTTAATATTTCATTACACAAATATATCACAATTTAGTTATTTATCCTTTCTCCTGTTAGTGAACATCTGCTCCCAGTCCTTTGCTTGTATGAACAATTTTCTTATAGCTATCCCTATACACGTGTTCATGGTAAATGTGAAAGCATTTATCTCTTCTAGATGTAAGAGTGGAACGACTGGGTCACAAGGAATCTTGCCGACTGATTTCCAAAACGTCTATTTGAGCATTGTATTTGAGATCATGTTGATTTATAATCTATCTCACACTGGGTAGTTATCAGACTTTGAAATTGTTGCCAGTGAAAATGTCATAAAGATGTATTTCCTTGTGGTCTCGTTTTATATTTTTGTTTTCTAATACTAAAAATATTCAAAATTAAAATGACCTAGTTATAAGCTACTGAGTTCCCTGCTTTTGAAGTGTTTAACAATTAGTATTCTCCAGATAGACCTCCTTCTTTGGTTAAGAGGTTGGACTATTCACCACGTATTTAGCAGACACAATGTAGCATAGTGCTGGGTATTGAAGTTATATCAATACCGTTTTATCTCTTGTGTATTAACACATTATTTTGGTGTAAAGATGGGAAGCCAGAAAATACACTACATTTAAACTATTGTTCCTTCCCATCACATTGTAAGATCCCCCTCCTTCCAGAGCTAATCTATTCAAACTCAAATACTTAAACATTACAGCAGCAAATAAAGAGCAGAGAAAACCAGATGAGGAAGTGGAGAAGGTGGTTAATATTTCAACATTAAACATTCAGTTATAGACATATGCACATATATGTACCTACGCATGTGTGTTCTTTTATCTAAATACTTTGTACACTATATAAATATATGCATAATGAATTATACATTAATGTATATACTTTTTCCATTTTATTATTGATAATATAATAGTTTCTCTTCTGAGGCCTTAATTTGGAAAATTGAATTTATTCTGTCCTATTTTAAAACCTATGCATGGCCTTCTAATATTCTTTGTGAAAACTATTAGACAATAACAAACTTGTTCTCCTTTAATCCTTGGGACAAACAGTAATTTCTATTTATTTAAGTCTTAGTTTTCTGACTGTTAATGTGCAAGGGGTCATATTGTGAAGTAAAGGCTTAACAAATGTCCTGTTTGGAATATCAATCAGTTCCCTGAGTCATCACAAAGAAAGTGCAAAGATTCTTTTAAAAAGCAAATATTAAACTGCCATAGATCTCATTTGGAGGAAAAGAAATAAAACAATATTCATTTGAAACTGTCCAGCTCACAGCTTGTTTGAAAGCATGACTTGGCAGTCACACATCTGGAAGGAACCTCAGGGCTCCTGAAAAAATGAAGTCCTGTACCACCTCTCCCTCCCACCAGCAAGGAGAGGCAGCGAAATCAGCACTAATCCCAAGTCACACAGGGGCCCTGATGCAAAGTCAGACATAAGAGTCTAAGACTTTGACGCCCAAGTGATTGCTCTTTTCACTATATGGTTTGTTCTGGATAATAATTTCATCCCTTAAAAATGTTTATGGCCAGGGCCTTCCTGGTGGCACAACGGATTAAGCGCAGCACTATGAAGCTATCCAGAGCCACTGCAGCACGAGTTCGATCCCCGTCCAGGGAGCTTCCACATGGCGCAGCAGACCTCTCCTGCCTCTCCCCGCTGCTCCCCTCAGCAGTGTATTTCAGTAGATTTGCCTGTTCTGCTCCCCACTCTGTCTCTGGTGGATCCTTTCACTACCCCACACCTCTGACCTATACCCCAGCTTGTATGCATAAATAAATAAATCTTAAAAAAAAATTGAAGGCCCTGGTGAAATTGTCAAAAAATAAACAAAACAGGGTTAGTGGTGTGGCATCCTTTTCTTCTTGAAGTAGCTACTCTACCCCCAGCCCCCAACACACACACACACTCATACATATGCCACACATGCACACAGATGATGACAGATACTGGAAAATGCAGTAGTCCTTTATTTTTTGTTATCCCATAGGAAAGAACCTAGTTACTTGCACATAATTAAGCTGAACTAAAATTCTCTAAGCACACTTAGCATCCTTAAAGCTCCCAGTGTACTCTTTTTATATTGTGAGCTGTCTTTAAATGCCTCATTTTTATCCTTTCTCCTATTTGGAGTTGGGACAGGAGAATGTCTGGTATGGGGAAAGGAGTTAAGAATTTGGATTTAGAAAAAAAATGAGGTAAAATCTTCACTTAAGTTTTACTGCATGTGCTATTTTGGGGAAATTAACATTATAACATTAAACATTCAGTTATCTGGCCCTAGATCTCAAGTAGATTGTCATAGAACGGGCAAAATGGTTGGGGGAACTGTCCTATATGCCTTTTTGGTCTTATATTTCTCTGCCTACAGTCTGACCTCTAACTCCTAGTATCTTCATCTTTCTGTTAAGGGTTAGGTACTAAGCATGCGGGAGGTGCTCAGGGATTATCTCCTACCCACCAACGTTATCAGCCCATAACAACAGCCCTTTAAAACAGTGATGGATATGATCAGGATGTAAATAATCCAAGTTCCTTGCCCTGAAATGAAACACACAATGTTTCTGAGCTGACTTGTATTCCAGTTGCCAGAACGTTAACTTGTATGATGACAAGTACTTTTTTTCCCTCCCTTGGCTCAATTTCCCACTCCCCTATCAGTGTTGCCTGGACTCAGCTCCACAAAAATTATTTATACTTGAATCTTGTGTCAGCATCTGTTTCTGGGCAAAGTCAGAGATACAGACAGACAAATAGGCCATTATAAAGTAATGAGTTAAGTACTCTAAGATAGTAAAGAATGGGATATTATGAAAATATTTAGTATTTAAGGTTGTAAGTGGTTTTGATCAGAGAGGATTTTCTGGAGGAGGTGCTATTTGAGTTGAATTTTTTGAAGTATGAATATATTAGACAAGAAGAAGAAGGAAGATTCCAAGATGGCTGATGGTACAAAGTCTCAGAGGCAAGGGACAGTTTGCTATTATGTTTAAGAAGTCGAAAGTGATCAAGTGTGACTAGAATAAAGGAATGAGATTAAGGGGTAAATTATGAGAATAAAGATTAGACAGGTAGGCAAGGGACAGATCAGAAAGTCAAAGCAAAGGGATGTGCCTTTACTCAAAGTCATAAAGAGGTCTTGTGGGGAGTTAAGCCAAGCAGCGATAGCATCAGATTTCTGTTCGAGAAAGATTCACATGTGACAGCTCTGGGAAGGAATGGCTTGCAGGGGTCAAGATAAAAGCTGGGAGACCCATTAGAAGCCTATGGCCATAATCCAGGTAAGACGTGATATGAATCTGAGCTAAGCTAATGATGGAGAAATAGACTGGTCACATGCATGTTTTGAGTGGTTGACAATGGAGGGCAATAGAAAAGGCAGAATGTAAGAATGACTCCAGGGCTATGCTTTGGAGATTCAGGTGGTAGCTGGTTACACGGCCACCTAAGGGGGGAGTCACAAAGGGGGAAGTAAGTTCCAAGAGTCAAATTGTGAATGCCGTTTTGGATATGTGAAGAGTCATATGCCTGCAGGAAATTCACATGGAACTAGAATTCTGATCAAAGGGGAAAAGAAACTAGGTCCAAAGTTGTAGGGATTGACTGACACAGAAGAGTGAAGCTCTGAGGTTGGCTGACCCTGGAGAGAACATTAAATGAAGACACACTAGTTAGTATGCAAGACTAGGAAGAACCAACATTTAAGGGGCACACAGAGAAACAAGAGTTCCTCTGAGAGAAGGGGATTGGCAAGATCAGAGTTGCTGTGTGGGCAAAGGACCACCAAAGCCCAGCTGTGCCCACCACAGATCACAGAATTTCTTTGTAGTCTGATTTAAACTCAGAATCTTCCTCAACACGGAATACTTGAAGAAGCCAGGGTCATAAACCTTTCAAAGAGCTGCCATGCAGGTTAAATAAAATCAATAGGTGATGCACTAAGCACAACCTCCATTAAGTGGGCAAGATCCTGATAGAAGGTGTTCACAAACACTAGGAGTAGAGCACATAACTTTGTCATAGAAGATGGGGAGGAAGCTGGGGCAAGTTTCTGCTGAAAGTCTTTCTCACAAATAGTCATCTAGATCATCTGTAGAGAAAGCAGAGGTAGTGTGGGTATAGCTGACAAGGGTCCTTTCAAGTTAGACACAAGCAGGATGCTTGATCGCCCTGGGGTGATAGATCTACATCCTGAGGTATGACCAGGAATGCCCAAGGGGCCGGTGACATGTGCTTTGCCCCCAGGGACTGATCAGTGGACACCTTGTTAATAAGATTGGAGCCAGGAGGGACTTGGGTGTATATCATTGGACTCACCCTCTCGAAAGCCAAAACCCAGCGTTCAGTTTGACCCGCTTCTTGCTGTCAATAAAAAGGCCAGGTCTTCCTCTCCAGCAGCATCCTGCATCGTGCAGCCTGCTCCGCAACTCCCGTGTAACGGTGTGGTGTTGCCCATGAAACATGGTAGGGTTGAAGCATGAGGAAATTAGAGAGAGGTTCAGATAGCAATAGAAGAAAATGGGTAGAGAAAATGACAAAAGGCCCAAAAAGAAATTGTAAGAAATTGCCCAGGAACTGAATGAGGTTGGAGGCCATAAATGACTGATCCTTTATAAAAAGCTATTGAGTCAGGGCCTCCCTGGTGGCGCAGCAGTTAGGCGCTGCGCTGTGGAGCTGTCGGCAGCGGCAACGCAAGTTCGACGCCCGGCCGGGGAGATTCCCACATGGCACAGCAGACCTCTCCTGCCTCACCCGTTGCTCCCCTCAGCAGTGTCTTTCTGTCAATCTGCCTGTTCTGTTCCCCACTCTGTCTCTGGTGAATCCTCTCGCCATCCCATGCCTCTGGCCTGAGCCCCAACTGTATTCATAAATAAATAAATCTTAAAATAAAAAAGCTATTGACTCATAGTCTCATTTTCCTCTAAATGTGAGGCATGAAGAAAGCAATAAATAAAGAAAAAAGAGCTACCAGTGTAGGAGAGGAGGGGTGAGAACAAAGTGGGGAGGGAGACAATGAGCTGTGGGGAGGGATTGTGGGTGCTCGGTGGGGGGTGAGTTGTAGTAGGGGCACCAAGAGGGGGGCAGCCTATCGCTCTAAAACACTAATGACAATATAAACCAATGTTAACACAAATTAAAAAAAAAGAAAGAGGAAAAAAAGATTAAAGAGAAGTGACGTAATAATATCTGTTCATGTCATAGAAGTGACATGAACAGATATTATTATTTCTGTTTATAACAGATGGGGAAACTGAGACTAAAGTCATTAAAGCCCCAAAGACCATGTTGGTTGTAGTGGACAGAGCTGAGGTGGAACCCAGGATAGTCTAGAGCTCATCGGTACCATTGGCAGACATCCTTATTATATGAGCTACCACTTTTTAATAATTGTCTATATATTTCAGTTCATTTCATTTCTGTTCTGTTCACTACTTATATTTAAAGCATTTCTTTCAGAGTCAGCTAGGAAATAGACACTAAAGGGCTGATAATTTCAAACCAGTCTTTGTTGTATGTTGTGATTTTCTCACCCAGTTGAGGAGCATTTGATCTACCTATTACATTTCATTTTTAATGCAAAAATGAAAATAAAAGCCATTGTCAGAAGAGATGAATAACCCAAAACAAGACACTTGAGTATTTACATTTATGATTATGTTTTATCTTCTCTCTCTCCTTCCCCTTTCTCTTTACCACTCTCTTTTTAAACTTTCATTTATCTATCATCTACCTCTCTAATATCTAATTCTTATTATTCATAGTAGTTATGCTCTACAAAGTTCCCAAACACTGAATGAAGGAATACTAATCCATTGCTCTTAGGGGAAGCAGAGATAGGTTCCTATGAGACTTTGATCACAATATTTTTATAAACCCATAAAAATATAACTGTTTTATATGTTTCTGTTTAAAAACACCTAATTTAATTTTATTGCTGAATCATTCTCCTTGCACTCATCATCAACAGCTCTGCAGCCTGCCTTGCTAGCTCACCTCACACAAGTGTTTTCTCCATGGAGCACACCCCAGCCTTCTTGCATTTAGAAACACTAGCCAGAACTTCAGCACTAAATTTGGGGACCATGTCAAGTAATGTTTAAAAAGATTCAAAAATGTGAAAAAAATGTGATCCAAAGTAGATCACAGAAAGGATACTTATTTACAGGATGAAGCAGGAACAAGAAAGCAGCGCCCTGCCTGGTTAGACTTCAGCCTGAAACATCAGTGACTTGATTTCTCACTACTGCACAAGTGTGAGAGTGAAAAATGCAGTGACTTGAGGGTTTCAAGTCCATTTGAACAAGTACACAAACTCACAAATACTGAACCTGTATAGGAGGAGCCTGGATAGTCTGCATGTACGTAACAGTGTGTCTGAGGATCTGTGTGTCTGTGTTTTCATGTGTTGTTTTTTTAAAGATTTATTTATTTATGCACATAAGAGCTGGGGTGTAGGCCAGAGGTGTGGGGAGGTGAGAGGATTCACCAGAGACAGAGTGGGGAGCAGAACAGGCAGATCTACTGAAGTACACTGCTGAGGGGAGCAGAGGGGCGAGACAGGGGAGGTCTGCTGTGCCATGTGGGTCAGCTCCCTGGCCGGGGATCGAACTCGAGCTGCAGTGGTTGCAGACAGCCTCATAGTGCTGAGACTTAACTCATTGTACCACCAGGGAGGCCCTATGCATGTTTTTGACAACCATTTAATTGCTATCCCAAATGACAGCTAGTATTTCCTTATGCATCAGAAACACCTGATGACACAAACAGAAGGAACTGAGCGTGGGCAGAGAGTTCTCTGTGAATATTCCTTAGAAAAATTTTGTTAAGTTTGGAAGTTCAAACTAACATGTGAACTACTTTTTCTTTTCTTTTAATACTATGTGTCCTCAGAACTGCCTCGTTTAATTTTTCTTATATCTCTGCATTTCTTTTAACAGCAGCATGTCAAAAGATATCTACATTCTGTGCACATAAAACCAATGTACTAAACTGGACTTGGGATACCTTGAAAGGTGTTTAAAGCATTTCTACATTTGCTAGAACATTCGAAATTAGTTTTGGATCTTCCTTCTCAGCGAATGGCTGTCAGGATACACTACCACGTATTTTTGGCCAGACTTTAGCTTATGGCTCTTCCATTCCTTCAACATTTTGCCGTCTGTAGTCACAGTCTTTCTGCCACTAGCAAACACAGTAGCAACGAGAATATAAACTGCAACAAAAGCAGATTTGCAGCAGGCCATCCTCCCCAAAAACAAAGTGGAGAATCCTGGACTATATTCCTCGCTCTATTGTTTAACTAATTAATCATGGTTTGTATAAAAATTGCAACGATCCTTTTGCTGCAAGATAATTGTAGAAGTCATAAATATTTTGAGGTTCTCAGTGAATAACCATACAGCTCCCCAACCCCAGGAATCTCCCCTGGATATGTCAGTGTGCTGCCAAGTTATTTATTTATTCATTTATTTTTGCTGCATCTTGGGTATAATGGCCCAATCCTTTCTTAATCATACACTGGTCTTAAATAAGTTCATGTCAAAAGAGGTTGTATTTCCATTCAGTCTTGATAGTTAACATCTCTTTCTAGCACTCTCTGTCCTATAGCTAGCTTCACTGAGTAGGCATGTTATGGTGAAGGCCACTCCAAGCATATGTTCGGAGTCCACAATATCATTGTAAGTTATCAGCTCTTAATGGTCCTCTCCCCCAAACAGAGGTCTTACTCATCAGGAACAACTCACCCCTCTAGTGGAAGGATGTGGGTATTGCAGCTGCAGTTCTGACAAATTACTACTTAGAGCTGAAAGTGTCTGCAGACTTTTCATTATAATATTTCCCTTTTTATGCTAGTTTGTTATTAAATATAACCCAATAGAGAATTCTATTTAAAATGTTAATTTTTTCCTTATGTTTGTACACAGGGAAATGTTTAATGCTATAAATAGGCAGTACTAACAGTAACAGATTTTTGTTTACACTCAACTCCATTTTTTCCTGTTTAGAGTCAAATAGAAATTGATTGGAAAATGGTTTTTTGTATACTCTGCAGAGTTAAACAATAACAGAGAATGGCTTTTCCCATGTGCTCCCACAATGAAGTCATACTGGAACCCCTCATATGGCAACAAAGGGAAAAAATGTTCAGTTAAACCACATTAATAACGTGCAAACGATGGTATTTCTAGCAATGAATGTTGGTAGCTATTGTGGGAATTGTGTAAAAAAATCTGATTTCAGCTCTATTATTACAATGTCCTTGCTAATAAAAATGTTGAAACTGAAGAATGCTTTCAACATTTACTAGCCCAATATGTACTGAAAGGTGAAAGAATTTGTTCAAGGTTTCACAGTTCATATTGATCATGCATAAGTCCATTTATCCTTGATATGGAAGTCCATAACCTTTCCTAATGATTATGGCATAAATGTAAGGTCAGACTGAGTGAGTTTAACCCCATCTCGACTATGGAATGATCATGGACAAGAGCCTTAGCCATTCAGAAGCAATCTGTCCTCAACTGTACAGGAAGTCTGACCACAGAGACGTTTTTGCATGGATTGAAATGAGAGGCTGCAGGAATATTACTTAGCACAAAACATGATGCATAATAAGTACTCAGTATGAGTTGACAAGCACTCCTATTAGTATTATTATTACTATGGACTTTTCTCTCTGCTGTTTTGGGGAATTCTAAAAACAGAAACTCTGTTCACTCCCAGGAGTAAATGAGTATGTAAATTAGGTAAATTTAAGTCTCTGTGTTTTATTCCATTACTCATAAGCATTTCAGTACTATGAGAGCATTACTAATCTTATCCTTCATTTATGCAGTAATATAAGGTTGATAACAGCTGTTTTAAGAGAAGATTTTGATTTTTTTTTTAGAGCATCATGTGCATTGCCTCTATTAAGGCAGATTTGTAAAATAATTCTAGTACAATTTAGATACCATGGCATATTAGAAATCAAAGATTATAAAGTGCAAATGAGATTTTTTTTCTTCTGCTGACATCATTACAGTTTTTACAGAGCCATTATCATCTCAATGGATACGGATGTCATGCTGTCATTATCCTCAGATCATAATGAGGTAGACCGTTAGTGCCTCCTTTGGAGACCTTATGGTCTGAGATGTTAATGAGCCTATGGGGAACCCTAAATCTTGGGATGGTTGGCAGAGTACTCCAGACCATAACAGAACCTTCTTAGCAATGACAATGGATCCTGTCAATTTCTATTAAGGAGCTTCTTAAATTCCCTAATCATTAAGATAGTGGAAGGACTTATTATACTAGCCTATAATTAAGGAAGCTTTCAGCCATAAATCCCTTCTGTAGAGTCCTTCCCCTTATTCAATCTGGAGTGTATAAAGGGTAAGGTTCCCATAAGAGGAACTATGGAAACACCATCCATCTCAGGAAAATCTTTCAGGATAAGGATTCTCTCTGGGTTTACCCAAATCACCTCAGTCCCTAATCATTCTGTTGAAAAGTGACAGAGCCAATGATGGTCCTGAATAGAAACTAGAGGTCTCTGGTAACTGTTCTGGTAGGCATCATTTCCACAATTGCCATTTTCCTTGGATTATATTCAAGTATTTATGTTAGGCATTGTGACAAAGAAACATAGTTCAATGCACTATCTCTGCCTTTAAATAATTTACAATCTTATTAGAAAGAGTGAATGACAAAGGTACAGTAATGATATCAGAATGCATGGCAACGATACTGAGAGGAACAGAGGCAATGCTAGGGTGATTTCCTAACAATTGGTACAAAGAATACGTGCTATGAATTAAATGGGAAAATATGTGTGGAGGTAGATGCTTAATGGGCATTGCATTTGTTTTTATTTTACAGGGTGAGCTCAATGTCAGTTCTCTACAACTGGCTTATTGTTTTGCCTCAGTTTCTCAATAGCTAAGTGATCAAACTAATATATCATGCTATAAAATATTACTAGGATCAGTGACAAGACTATTACATTTGATGTTATTTTTCTAAAGAAAGATATAGTCCATGGCATGTCAAAGCAATTGGTGCTATAGAAATATTCAGATCGGAAGACACACAGCCTTGATTACATGTGAGGTTTACTATTATAACCCAAAATTTATTGCTGGGGGGAAAAAAATCAGTGAGCAAACAAAGAACAGAAATTATTTGCTGCCATCAAAATCAAAAATGAAAGAAACCAACTTGTTGACCTTGAATGTACAAAAACTTGAAGTTACCTCATTTTTTTTTTGATAATCCTGGACTTTTCATCTAAATTTCATCCAACCTCAAGCAGACCCGCACTTGGCTTATTGCTGAAATTTTCCAATGGTAGAAATTTTCTAATCAGAAGTGAAATATAGAAATTCTCCACTACATTGCAGAAAAAATAACGTGTGCTTCTGCATTTTTGTGCCTTGGGAATCTGAGTGAGTTGATAGTGATGTTGCCAAATCAGTGCATCAGCACCGAGGGGAAGGGTTCATACAGGACTCCATCTCTGAGTAATGCACTGCGTGAATTGAAAATATTTAAAGGGGTTCAGAGCTTTGTTTTAAGTTGTTAATAGGAAATTCTTGCATTTCAGTCTCTCTCATCTTAGGTAACTTGTGCTTTCAGGGCATTCCAAAGCCACACTCTATGGTACTATATTTGAAACTCTTTCATTATTCTATTTAAGTTCCTTGAGGCAATCATCTTTTGTTTTGTTTCTCCTTTGCTTATAATCACTTTGTATTTGACTATCATGTCAGGGAAATCGGAGCAGCTAAGCTCTAAAGATAGGTGTGGTAAAGAAATGGGTTTGAGAATTTTCAGCTTCCAAGGACATTTCGCTAGCACACTTCAAGTTTATTCATCCCAGTCACTCCTCTTGTGTCTCCTAAGAGGAAAGGCCCTCTAAAATGCTGGCTACTCTCACATGCTAACTCTCCCCTACATGCACACATAGGCTCCTGGTCACAGACTCGCTTATAGTGAAGGTGACAAGCAGGAACAATGATGAAATGCGCGGGGAGGGATTTCCCTTCCTTCTACTTATACCGCCACTGTTCCAGCAGCCAAGGACAGCTCTGCTCTGGCCGATGTCCAAGAGAAGCTGGGTTGCTCTGGATGCCACAAGCTCTCACACGGGATGTGAGCATCTTCTCAAAGGTAAGTCTGTACTCGAACAACGACACAAGAAAGTCTCTCTGTTTTATCCCAGAGGGCAGACCCTTGGCTCAGTCTTCAGAGGAGGGCAATGCACATTCATGAGGATATACCAGAGCCATGACAAAAAGGTCTGATGTAAGTCCCAGATTGAATTAGAGATGAAAAACTAAATAAATAAAATATAAGCACTGGAAGGGCAGATGTAAATTGTATCAGCTTCAGTGTATAAGATTAACAAGAAAGAATTCTGAAACGAGAATGAAAAAGAGAATGCATTTACTCCGTCTTGCTGCCGAAGGACAAGATCAAGAAAATCTGGACTCACTGGCTGATTTTCTTGCTTATAATGGAAGGTATTATCTGGGCACCCTTGGGACACTATGGCAATTATTGGTAAGAGCTACATCTCCCTCCAGTTGTCGTCCAGTTATGGACTAAGAAGGGAAGAGGCTGGGTCAGCAACTTTGAGGTGGAGGAAATAGAAACTGATCTGCTCAAGTGCTTTCCATGTGGGTGTGAAGGGAGCTGTTGGTTTTGTAGCCTGCTAAATCTCTGGCTAGTGCTATCCACTAGAAATTTCTACACAAACGGAATTATCTTATTGCTGGGCAGTCTAATACGACAGCAACTAGCCTTACCTGGTTACAGAGCTCATGAATCCTGGTTCATGCAACTAAGGAAAAAAACTTGGCAATTTTATGTAATTATAATTAATTTACATTTGAGTATTCATCAATGCCCAGTGGCTGCCATATTGGACAGCACACCATATCAGGTAAGCATCATTTCAAGTCTTGCTGAACCTCATTACAATAATCTCCCCACCCTGCCCTTAGGGGCTGTGGGATCTTGAAAAAGTGACTTAACCTCACAGAGCCTCAGGTAATCCATCTATAAACTGGTTAAAATTATATCTAGCCTTTTATGTTGTAAGGATTATATAAAATATATATGGGTTAGTGCTTAGGACCTCATACAGCATTTCCTGACAGATCTGTGTCTGGTTTTGATGTTTGTTCTGCAAACTGGTTAATTTTTGCCTTTCAGTTTGTCTTTTATTTATTTTTGTATATAAAAAGGCAGACATGATGTATTGGTAAGAGACAGTGTGGGCAGCAGGTCATTAGTTACATGATAGCATGATGAGGGGTCAGGGAAGAAGCCCACAGGCTTCCGATTAGGTTTTATATCATGGTGAGCCTGTGCCTCTGAATTTTAAATCTCACAGGTGCTTCTCAGCTCTACCCCAACTACCACCACCTGAGGTGGGACAGGACACATAGAGAGGCCTGGAATTGGGCATTTCCCTTTCCCCAAGTCAGTAAAGAGCAAGTAAAATCCTAATCTAAGTTTCAGTAAAAGCATTTCTACTGAGTTCAGGCCTTATGAAGAAGAAAAGAGTGTTCTGGCAGATTTCAAAATGGCTCCCATCCCTCTCCCGGTCCTGGAAGCATGAGGGGACTTACTTTCTAATATTCACCATGAGAGTCTGGTCAAGCTGTTGGAGGTAAAACTCACAAATTGTGGGGCACCCCTGTGACTGGGGCCCCTGAAATTTTAGACTCTCCGACTTGTCTGCCCTTAACCTCTCACAATTCATCAATTACAGTTCAGGTTTTCCTCTCCTGGCCCCAATTCCCAGAGTTTCTGCTCCAGTAAGTTGTGATACTCTGTATGTACTGATGTGTCTCTCCAATTTGGGGCACAACAGTTTTTCCCGTGACCTTGATAGTTCTAAGAGTCGCTAATTTTTCAGTTGGCTTAACCTTAATATATATTGTTAGGACAGAGCGAGTACTTTCACGCTCCCGACATGCCAGACCAGAAGTCCAGATTGTACTGATTTGTGAGAATGAATGATAGAAGAGATAGGAGGAGACAGTTGGTGGTCACAGGAGATATAAGGATCATAAAGGAACATAAGAGGATATACAAAGTATAATGAGGAGAAGGAGGGAGGGGAAAAGAGGAAGCACAATGAAATGAAAGGAAGAAGAAAGAGATTCACAGGAGGAGGAGGAAAATGTGACTACCACATTGTCCAGCACACTGGAGTCTTTTAATAAATGTGAGTTCCCCTCCCCTTGTCTTGATGGTTCCTCATGAAGCATGAGGAACTTCCCCTCTCTGCCCAGAGTGCCACAATACTTGCTGGTTCCTTCCGCAGATACTGCTGTCCTAGCAATGTCTGTGTTCACCACCTTATGGGAAGGGTCAGTCATTTTAGATCTCTGACAAACTGAGTGTCAGGTGGAGAAGATGCAAGTATGGGCTTCAAGATTCTCAAGGTCCCCTCAAATGCAGGGGTCTTCCCACTAACTTAACTAGATAACTTCTTAGTGGAATTAAAAAAGCTGACAACTGATCATTTCAAGATAGCATCCCCTCTGGTCTCATCTGCAGTTTTGACTAATTCCAGTCTCAAAAGGAGGCCATGTTGACCTGTCACTGTCAATCAGTAATTGCTTGGTATGGATCCTATTTCCAGAATGTATTTATTCATCCTTTCACTTGCCAAATAGGTACTGAACGCATGTGTTATCTTCACTGAACTCAGATGGTAGAGAGAAGAACCTGAGTAGGTCACCAGCCAAATAAAGAGCCCAGGTCTAAATAGGAGACTACGGAAAATCCCCTAGAACCTGGAAAGCAGGAAGAAGAATCAAAAAGTCAGGCTTGAATCTCAAAAGCCTCACTGGGTTGACTCCTGAGCATTACCTGTTCTGCATTTAAGAATCATACTGACTGCATCCAAAAAAGCTGAAGAGAATTTGCATTCAGTAGTATTTGAAAAGCATAGTTAACAGTAAATCAGCATCTCCAATGCAGATGAAGGTTTCACATTTTTGTCTGGCTAAGACAAAATCTCAAAAACAAAGGCAACACACCAGCACCCAGATCATATTTTCTAATGCCATTCTCCAATTGCAGGAACTAGGGATCCGTGGAGAATTGGCAATTCTAGGATTGGAACAGAGATTTTGTAAGATGCGACAGAACATCCTGGAAGCGCCAGTAAATAAGGAAATGCTCAAAAGACAAAATAATGGAGGCACATCAAAGGGACACAGGAGCCAGCTGTGAAACACCCTATTGGTCAAACTGGACTGCCCTGAGCAACAAAATAAATGATGTAGTAGTGGGTTGTAACCCAAGCATACAATAAATATCCTTGTGTCCATACTGATAAAAAGTAAATGGCCAAATGAATAAGTAAGTGGGGAAAGTGAAAGAGATCTTCCATAGAGAAAAATTCCAGTTTGTACAGACACATCACCTTCAGGGATTAGTACTTGTAGTTCAGTTATTCTGTTCTTTATTTACTTATTTTTACTGCTGCTATTTCTGTTATGTGTGATGTTCTTGTTCAGGTTTGGTGTACTCTTCCTTTACTTATTTTAAAATTAAAACTAAGAACGCTAAGTAATACAGGTAAAAGTCAATGAGAAACGGTCTTAAATATCATATAATATTGGGTCAGTGTATGGAGAAACGGCACATAATGTGAATCCTGAGAAAACAGTGAGGTCAGAATTTATCATCCACCGAACTCTGCTTTGCATCACGACGGTTCCAGTATTAAAATGGGGTTCCCCATGGGTGGACTTTCTGAGCAAAGAAATGCATCGACTTGGGAAAATCGGCTGATTTATTTTACTGCGACCTCACTATTATTTCTCAAAAGAAGAAACATCTATGTGGGAAATTGCCTCCAAGAGTACAAAACCCTCTCAAACTAAACTCCATTAATCTTCCCAGCACCATCCAGGTTAGGGGGCACGTTCTGTTCGGTGGAGCGACTACCTCGAGATTTGAGTTGATGAACTCGTTAGGGCTCTGTGGGGAGGGGGAGGGGCTCCAGGCCAACTCGTGAGTCCTGTGTCTGAACGTGGCCACTTCCTGACTGTTCCATCTGAAGGCTCTGCACAAGTGGTAACAGTGACTGTCCCCTGAAATGCACTGTGTGGTGGCGCCTGCATGTTCCTAACGCGTCTGCACGCGGTTCAGTGAGCTGCTGGTTCCTGAAATGCTCAGCGGAAATGAGCGTCTGACCCCAGAGCTTCTCTTGGGGCTTTCTAAAATGAAAATCAAAGATCAAAACCTACAATTATAGGCTCCCATCTGCTGCCCGACATTATTAACGACCTCCTCCACGTCCTCCAGATACAAAGTAAAACTTTTGAGCACACAAGGAAGGTCCTTTGTGATCTAGAACTATCTCCTCAGACTCAACTTGCGCTCCGCCGCCTTTTCTACCACCAAAGCAACTCCTGGTCCTTCCCAGCGCCCATACACGCTGTGGCTTTTTGCTTGCTGTCCTAACTGCCTGAAACAGACGCCCCACCCACATCCAAGTGACCCACTTCCCCGACTCCCTTCCCATTCAAGTCTCTCCTCTGGGTGTCCACTACTGCCGGCTCACCCCAGTCTGCGTGGAACTAAGTGGTTTCCCGGCATTCAACCAGGGAAGTTCCAAGCAAGGTGGGATGAGATGGTCATCCAATCCCCTGCCTCCCTGGCAATCTCTCTCCGCTTCCATTCTCCTGCACTTTTTACTTTTAATGTTTTTATGAGTGGCACACAGCCGTGCATTTATTCACATTTCCCCTATTAAAGAGCAAGCTCGGAGGGCAGGGGCAGGGCTTTGTTTATCTTCACAGCCCAAGGCATCTAAGAACCACCTGGAAAGCATGTTGTCGTTTAAAATACCCTCCACCTCTCGGAGACTGACATAATTGATCTGGGTAGGCCTGGGCAGGGGTTATTTTTTGAAGCTTAACCAAGGGATTCTAATGTGCAGTCAAGGTTGCTAACACCTGCTCTAGGGTAATGCTTCTCAGCTGGGGGTGCATCAAAACTACACACATCATCCTAGACCCAACTACTCACAGATTCTAATTTAATTCACTTGGAGTGGAGTTCAGGCAGCTGCATCTATAAGTATCAGGTGATTCTAATTCATAGCTGTAGTTAATCACTGTTCAAATATATATTATATATAATGAAACTAGAAAATTCCAGGCCATTCCTATTACCTGTAACTCTTGCCAAGTCTCTAAGGATTAATAAGTGCTGTTCATAGACTTTAGTATTTATTATAATCAATACCTTAATTTTTGACTCATGCCACTATAGAAGCTTGTATTCCTCAAAAGTTTCTCTCCAAGCTGTCTCCTTCCTATTTAATCTCTATACACCCTTCTCTTCATGAGGCCTCAGTCACAATCAGCCCTTCTCAAAACCTTTCTCCTAATCTCTCCTTGCTACTCCACTCATATTCAAAGGTGGATTTTCCTTCATTCCCACACTGTTGTTCTTGTACAAAGAAATCTTCCAACTCTGTTGTGCCATCTTTCTACTCGCCCCTCGCCTCTTACTGCTCCTCCAGTGATCAGTGTACACTTCAAACCCACTGGCCTTCTTTCTTGCTCTTGAAGACACTGACCTAATTCCATCTCAGAAGTCTTTCACTTCTGAAAGAGTTCAATCGCAGATTTCCAAATGTCCTGTTTAATTCCTCATATCACTGCGTTGTGAGTTCAAATAGTAACTCCTTAGAGGGACCAATCCTTTCTGCTCAGAGTAACTTGCTCCCAGTCTTCATTCTTGATCATGTCAGACTCTGAGAATTTTATCACTGCACTTTCCATTTCTCCGAAATTTCTTGTGTTGTTACTTGTTTTTCTCCTTATGTTTGACTCGCCTGTACAGAACATAAGCTCTCTGAGGACAAAGAATGTGTGTGTCTCATTTCCTGCTATATCACCAATACCTATAATAACTGGCCAACCATATTTACTAAAATGAAATAAATACCCACATACACTTAGAATCTATACATAGATAGACGATAAATGAGCAAAAGTATTTCTCATCTACTGAAATGTACATCCATGTGTGCCAGAGAGTATGCTTCATGAAGCAGTCTTCTGATGTCAGACGCTCATAGGTTGGGAATCCATCTGTCACTGCCTAGTTCTATCATCGAGGGCAGCTCTCCTCACTAGCAATCAACGTCAGCATCACCTGGGAGCTTGTTAAAACTACAAATGTTGGGACCTCATCTCAGACCTACTGAATTAGAGTCTCTAGAGATGGGGCCCAGGAAATTATCCTATCAAGTTCTTCTTGTGATTCTTGAACTTTGAGAAGCACTGATCTAGGTCAAACTAGGAAATCCTCCAAGGTCCAGTAACTTCCTTTATGTTGCAAAAATTGCAGAGGACTCAATGGTAATGATATATGCAGAAATGCTTAGCTCATAGGAGATACTGAGGAGATAATGGTTTCCTTACATTTATCTTTAAGAAATAATGTAGAGCTAATTGCATTCAGTGGTGGAATTTTGACATTATTTTTTCTAGATATCGAACCCATTGGGAAAAGAAAGAAGGCCACATTACTGCAAGCAAGCTAATTGCCTATCCATAAAGAAAGAAAAAGAAGTGCTATAAAAAGGGTGTCCATCTGGGGTCATTTAGGACAGGGGCAAACAGTCCTTCATACCTCAGTAGCCCCCTCTACTTCAGCACAGTTCAATAATTGATGTCCACAATGATGATCCTGCATTATTAAGTAAATGCAAAATTCTTCTCCAGAGTCTCTGCTCAAGTGTGTTCAACTCCTCCTAGTAAAATGTGCATTTGAAATATTTAAATCACTTTTGGGGGGCCTAAATGGGACAAGCTTTGGTTATTTGGAACTTTTCTTACTGAATAAAATTATCTTATTCTCTGCAGAGCGCAGAGGAATTACACATTAGTTATAGGTTGTCAACATATTTCCCCTGGTGAATAAGCTCTCTGAAGAGACTATGTCTTCTCTGTCCTTGGAAATCCTATTCAGCACCAGTTCAAGTGAATCCACAAAAAAAGGTCCCCAGAAGGACGATGACCCAAGAGGCCTGTTGACCTCAGTCACCTGCATTTTCTATGAGGAAGAGAATGGGTCACATCGTAATCACTGCCCTCTTGGATACCCTTTAAGTTTGTGCTCTTGCCAGATAAGCTAAAGGGATAGCAATTCTCAAAGTCACTGGCATTTATTGAAAGCCAAAGAAATTAGTGAGCTCTGACATTTATAGGTCTTAAACATTAAAGAACTTAAAAGTAGTTTGAGCAAGGTTCAAGTCTTAAATGTAATGTCCTAAGAGTTGCTGTTAATTCTCCAATAATCACTCTGTTTATTATTTCAAGAGCCAGATTTATGGTTCTAGTTAGCCCTAACTTTAACAACAGAGTCTCTCACCTTTCAAACTTTTGAATTTCTCAATGACCTATGTTGTCTCTAATGCTATATTCCTTAATGGCTCACAATTTTGAACACTTAATATATATCAAGATCTGATATAGTTACTTCACATGTATTAATTCATTTAATCTCCACAGTAAAGTAGGGACGCTAATGAAATTTATTTTGCACATGACACTTCAAAAGCACAAAGAAATGAAGTCATCTATCCAAGGTTAGATAGTTAGCCATCTATCCAAGTTCGTTATCTATCCAAGGTTAGATAGATAACACGCAAACTGTATTCTTAACCACTCTGCAATCCTGTGTTCCAATGAAATCAAATAAGTTTCCATTGAGGAACAGACACTAAAAATTTAGTTATTCTCTAGATGGGATCGAGGTGGTAGTGCAGGAAACCTTTTCATTCTATTGGTCTTCTCCCTGCTTTCTTTGCATAGCACCCTCATCCTAACTCTCAGCAGCGCTTTGCGAAGGAATGAAACTGTTTTTCATGTATGTAAAGCAACTGCATGACTTCTTGGAGTCATTTGCTATTTCAGTCTCAGTACAGGTAGTCTGCTTAGCAAGAGCTTTGGGAAAAATCTACTTGCAAATGAGGTCAAAATGATTGTTCATATGAGGCTTAGAAAGTCTTTGTGGATTTGATTTTACTCAACTATTCTTGGACTCTATTAGCATCAGTAATTGATTCTTAACTGTATTTCTCTTAGAATCATTGACTTTGAATTATATGTGTATAAAATATATACATAATATGTACACTTTTAATGTACATGCATTATATATATACACGATACACACATGCACATGTTTATATATACACTTATATACAGCATAAATTCATATGTGTATATCTAAATCTGCACACCTAATGCTTTACCTTTTAAGAGAAAATAGAGGAGGATAAAACTAATTTAGAAAGGAGGGAAGTACTTGTTTAGTTATATTGAATAAAATAAACAAAACCTACCAGACAAACTTGAAATATAAATAAAATCAAGCTGATGACACGCAAAGCAAGTACCTCCTTAAAAGAAGCCACTTTGTCTGGACAGGTCTTGAGCCTGAGGTTTGATGCAAGAGCAGATAGGAGCAGTCCCTTTCACCTCTTCTGGGGAAGACGCAGGGCTCAGTCAGTACGGGTGAATGAGGACACTCTTTTGGCTTTTCAGTGAATACAGAATAAATGTCACTTTCTCTGGAAATGACCTTTCTGCTATTCTCATCTTTGTATATAAAGTTGCTGTGTGAGAAAATCCATGCCTATGAATTTCATTTCTGAAGGTACAACAGAATCGTTCCATAGACATTTTCAAGATGGATGGACTAAAAAGTATCAGAATCAGAGATGAGAGTCGATTTCTTCAGTGATCTTGAAAGAATCAACATCATCAGGTTCTCGTCTAGCGCAATTCAGTAGGGGTTTTAGATTCTCATCAAATGAATAAATGGATTGGGATATGTAGTACCTTTCTTACAAGGGGGTTTGGCTGGGACTGTTTGACTTTCATTTGCCAAAGGAAATTCACAGTATGTATTCTTCTTCTGGGACCTTCCTTGGTCCTTCTTGCCATAAAACAGTGAGCTCAAATCAATTCTGAAATTTTAGAGATAGGCATATTCATGAATGAGAGTGCTAATGAAAATCAAATGTGGCAACTCAGTTGTGGAATTGCCAGAGAAAACACAGAGTCCAACACACGGGTCTTAAATGGCCAGCACTTGTAAGAGATGGATATTCTAACTTATGCAAGCTGAGAATTGCTGCAAATGTGTTGTATTCTTCCAGGACTAATAATGCAGTGCCAAAAGCAATCAAGCTTTTAAAAAATCTCAACTGTCTAGCAAATGGATGATCATTAGTATAGCAAATCACTATGTACCTAAGAATAAATGCAGTTTGTGGTTCAGTGTAATTCAATGTCTGGATTTCATCACCAACTCTCCAAAGTAGTATAATCTGTCATAGGGGTACAACCGGTAATTTCAAACTGAATATCTAACCAAGAACTAATTAAGCGACAACTGCAATCTCCTTCCATGCCCCCAAACCCTTTCTCCCATGCTAGAAGCTTCGGCATCTTATAATGGTTACCTATCCTAAATGTTCTTTTGGGAACTACTCTTTCAAAATTTTGTCCAGAACGCTCATCTTTTTGATGCTGGATCTCACCTCAAAACACTGATGTTAGCTTTCAGATGAAAAAAAAAAAAAAAAAAAAAAGGCTGTACATAAGTATGATTACTGGGCTGCCAGCTCTTTGAAAGAAGTAATTAGAGCTTGTTCACTAAAATGTAACAATTTCAGTCCAACACAATGCCTAAGACAGGGAGTTACAGTTATTGAGTAAAGTAAAATATCAATTTATAGTAAAATGTCATTAATCCAGAGTTCATTAAAACAAGATTTGTGTTAATTCAAACTTGAGTTTTGATCTACACTATTTTATGATGGGAAGCCAATTATTATTTATTTACTTAGGACTAATGCATTGACAGTTTATAGATACAGACTGAAGGATTAGTTCTGTTATATAGCAGTATTTTAAATTCAGTATTTATATACAAATAATTATTATGCTAATTTCACTGCAACTTGGTCTACTCATTAACACAGCTACAAAGAATCAGTGTGGTGTGGCAGGAAAACAGTAAAAGGGTAATTGGGAGCCCTGGGCTCTGATCTCAGCTCCACCATCATTAGCAGTGTCACCTTGACCAAGTCACTTAACCCCTCTGAGTCTGTTTCCTCACCTGTAAAATAAAGAGAGATAAGTAGAGCATCACGGGTGTCCTTTCAACCTTAACACTGTGGTTCTATGAGCCTATGAACACCCAAGTTCATAGCCACACTCACCTTTTAATTCATCATAGGCACAATTCCCCTCTTATCATGGACCAGCTTTTGCACATGATCTACTCTGTGTGTTCTTTTCTTCCATTGCCTATTCCTCCCTTCCATCAGTTAATGCCTCTGTTCCTTGATTTCTCAAGTCAAGTTCTTCTACTATTACCTACTTTAATAGCCTGTTCCTTAACGATATATATCATAATTCTAATTTTTAATTAAGGTCCATCTTCTCCTCTAGATTGTATGCTCCTTGAGGACAGAGACAGCGTCTATTTTGCTTATCATTGCTTCGCCAGCACCTTCTCTGAAGTCTGTGACATAGCAGGAAACAGTGAAGAATTATAGACTAAGCAACTGAGTGGATGAATTAATGTGACATGGGGCCAAACACATTGATGAGTGTCTGGGAATGAAAGGGAGGTAAGGACGGTTGACATACGAGCCTGACTCTCCTTGTTACTGTGTGAATTTAAAAGTAATCAATTCTTTTCAACTGTACTTCATTTCTTTAATTAGTTCATTTTCAAATTACATCAAGGCAGAAATGTTTGTTTTTCTTACTAGTATCCATGTTAGCATTGAAGTGATATGAATATGAGCCTATACAAATAAATATTTATACATATATACCTATTTCATTTATGTGGTGACATAAGGGAAACAAAGAAGTCCTGTGGCTACTTCCATCATACATTTGAAACTAGATAGTTTTTCTTCCATAAATGCAGTCATCTTCTGATTTGAATATGGGCACAATTTTACCTGTTAAGCTTTCCTGTCATAGTTTACTTCATACTTTCATGATCATTAGTGAAAATTTTAGAGATATACAAATATAGAAAATCTTACTAAACTGTCATCATGCCAGGTCATTCTTATTAGTTTTATCTAATGTTTCTTTTGCATTTCAACCTGGTATGTTTTCAAACAGCTTTCCCCAGTCATTTTTTTCTAGTTTTAAACCTTTCAATAGTAATGAATTTCGATCGCAAAGCACAGAAAATTCACATTTGCAGAAGTTCACTGTATGAATATATTTCATGCTATTAACTCTAGCTTCAAATCATATGTAACTAAGCACAGGTGCCCCTGTCATCTTTGTCTCCCACCCCTTTCTCTTTCCAGGGAAAAGAAGAATTTGTGATTTATAGTAAATCCTGGCATTAAAAGAATATCTCATATGTCTCCTTTTGTGATTGTTCTGGACTTGAAGGCTGACATGTGATAATAAATAGTCAGGTTTTAAAGGTGACAGTTTAGAATTTCAAGGAAGAGAAATTACGTATCAAATAGCAATATTACCATCAGAAGTGTGGTTAAACAGGGTGAGACAAATGAACCTAATCCACTTCTTCTGTGTGTGAGCTCCTGGCTATAGATCCCAAATCTGTCCTTATTTATAGAAAAGAGAAAGTTTCATGCAGTATCGTTGGAGGATCTTACAGTTTGTCTAACATCATAGACAAGAAAGCCTTTCCATTGCAATTATTCTAAATTTCTCAAAATTCAGGATGCTACCACTAATAGGGACTTCTATAAGACATTCTTTGTATAAGCACACCCCAAATTTTCTCTCCATTCAAATTTGTGGACTGGCAATTATTCTTAAGAAAGGAGGAGTCAGGGCCTCCCTGGTGGCACAGCGGTTAAGCACTGTGCTGTGGAGCTGTTGGCAGCGGCAATGCGAGTTCGACGCCCGGCCGGGGAGAATCCCACATGGTGTGGCAGACCTCTCCTGCCTCGCCCGCTGCTCCCCTCAGCAGTGTGTTTCTGATCTGCCTGTTCTGCTCCCCGCTCTGTCTCTGGTGAAGCCTCTCGCCACTCCACACCTCTGGCCTATACCCCAGCTGTATGTATAAATAAATAAATCTTTAAAAAAAAAAAGGAGGAATTGGGTTACAGCCATTCTGGGAGAGATTCTTTCCTCGTCCTTTTCACCTTTGACTTAGACTTTGTGGTACGATGCCTCAAAATCCTTTAATCAACACATCAATAAGCATCCCACATTTTTCTTTTGACTGTTTGGTTTATAAACAAATAAACTTATAAGCACCAAGAAGAGACATCTTGGGCCTCCCTGGTGGCACAGGTTAAGCACTGCGCTGTGGAGCTGTCGACGGCAGCAACCCGAGTTTGATGCCCAGCCGTGGAGATTCCCACATGGCGTGGCAGACCTGACTCGACAGCTGCTCCCCTCAGCAATGTATTTCCGTTGATCTGCCTGTTCTGCTCCCCGCTCTGTCTCTGGTGAGCCTTCTTGCTGCCCCGCACCTCTGGTCTGTACCCCAGCTTGTATGCATAAATAAATGAATCTTTAAAAAAATAAAAGAAAAGAAAAAGAAGAGACATCTCTCAGTCAATGCTTTCTAAATATAGACCACCCAAATTTCTTGAGAACCAGGTGTCCTTTGGGTGTTTTTCTCTCGTCTGTGTCTCGTCACTTCTACACTCACTCAGATGTGGTCTATTTCTGCTAAGCTCCAACCCCTCAACATCAACAAATGTGAACACTCCAAATCAGAAACAGAAACAAAGACCAGAAACTCCAATATGAATGTCAGCTGATGCTTGTGTGAGAAAATAAAAGATTTCTATGTATTCTGGCAGGGGTATTTTCCCTCACTCCCACTGCCCCTACTGAGAGATTGTACAATGAAGAAGAATGAAAAAGAGTAGCCACTCAGGCAGGAAAGCATGCCACTGGAAAACACTGACTTTGCTGCAGAGAGAGAATAAGCCAATAGTTCAAGGGAGCTGGTTGCCTTCTGAGTCATTGTCTCCTTGATTTTGCAGTTGCCATCAAGACAAGACAATTTCTTCCTGAGCACTCCATCTCATGCCAGTCACTTCATTTGGAGTGAGATTTCCTTGCCTTGACACTTAGAGAGGACTCTATCCCAATGACCTCATGTGGAAAGAAATTCATCCTATGGCCCATTTCAACAATATGGTTATTTATTAAACTTTAGGAGTAAAGCCATAATAAAGGATCCCTCTTCTCCTGAGCAATGTGAGATGAGACAGAACAATTCTGAAACTAACCACTGCTCTGGAGTAACCCATTTAATTCTGTGAAATATGGGAACAGTTCTTTAAATTGATGCAAGCTTAATCCATTAGCAAATACATAAATACCTCCCACTGTCTTGCCTTATTTTCTTCAAATTAGAAAACAGGTGTATATGAGTGTTGCAATTTTTAAAACTATAGATGACAGCCTTTTCAAATCTTTAGGATGGTTAAAAATTGAATTTGGGACTCACTTTCCAAGAATTTGTTACTTGCAATAATACTACCATCATCTTCTGAGAGGGCTATTAGATGTGTTTATAGATCAGACATGCAAAAGACATTTTATCATAATCATTTCTGCTGGTTTGTATTTAGATTGCTTCTTGAAATTTCTACTTTTAGTGAAGAGTCTTTCTGGTTCACTTTTTAAATGTGTGAAATCAAAATGCAGAGGCAAAATTTCTGTCAATGTTGAAAAGAAGATATTTAAGAACCATTCAAATCAAATTTATATTTCAGTCATTTGATTTCCCCCAAATGGAGAAAAAAAGCCTAATCAACAGAAGAGCTTTTTCCCAAGGGTTTATAATTCTCTTTAAGTGAGGATTCAAGAAAAACATTCCCCCAGCACCACACTGAGACTAGGAGAAACTCCCTGAAGACATATTAAAGCAATGAGGGAGAGAGGAAGAAATAACCACAGTGGACAGACCCATGGGCCTGAAGCAGTCAGAACCCACTGGGCTCTCACTGAATAAATACCTAATGAGCCTAGAAGTAGGGGAACCAGCTGCAGCAGTCAGAAGAACCCTGCTTCCACCACACTATGGTGGTTTGGAGACATGTGTATCCAAAGGAAGGGAGGGGGAGCGCTTACCCCATGATGATAAAGAAGAACTGCACAGCCAACTGTTTTCAAAAGTATCCTTTTGGAATAGTACAAGGTGAAATCTCATAAATTTGGAGCCTGGCCAGCCCTTTCTCCCAGCTGTAAAGATGTTTTCCTGGGAAATTTTTATTGCCCACAGGAAGTCAAGGGACTCGGTGGGAAAGAGCAATATGGCAGCTGAAGTTTGTTTTGCAAAAGTACATTTTTATCCCCGCTTCCTTTAGTCACAGAGTTGCCCGTCTTCTGATATAGAGCAGGATATGAAACTTCTTTTTGAAGGGGTCTTCTCTCCTTTTTGTTACAAGAATCTGATTTTACCTGGGGTCTCAGCTCAAAATTACCTCCTCCCTGGAGATACGGACTTCCCAAAGAGGACCTATCCCATTTACCCCTCATTTTATATTCCTATTGCTCTTTTCACTATGTAAAGTTATTCTTCTGTTTACTTGTTTATTTTCTGTCTCCTTCATGAGATTGAAGTGCTGTGAAAGCAAAGATCTCTTGGCATTTGGTTAGTGCTGGAATCAGTGTTAGAATAATGCCCGGCACATACTAGGGACTCAATAAATACTATTAAGCGAATGAATGAATGAGACTATGCCAGGGTCACTGGACTGTAATGAAACAGGAGGGAGCTGAAGTTCTGTCTAAGAAGATATTAATGCTGAGCCAGAAGAAAGGGAACCCATCAAGCCAAGGAACTGAGCAAAGGGTGAGGAGTGGGAGAAGGGGCAGGCGACGGAGCAGATACAGCCCTACATGTCCTAGCGAAGAGTGTAGATCTTATTATAAAAGCAATGGGAATCTAACTTACCTTCTTAAAAAATTTTCAGCCATTATGGATATCTTTCTAAATCATGGATCTCTTTCTAAAAACATACTCTTATTAATATCCCTGTGATCAAGTTGAGCTTTTGTCAAACTGCAACTTGAGAAACTATGACTTAAAGCAACTAAGGGACTCAAAATGCCATGTTTCCCAGGTGGTGTGAATGAACTCTGACCCCAGCTCTATCCAACCCACTGTGTCACTTCCTTTTCTCCTAATTCTTTCAGAGAGGCCATCGCATGCAAACATTGTCACACCATTTATATTCACTAATCGCTCTATGAATTAAAGTTATGTGTTGTAGCAAGTTTCCCAAGTAAATCTGTTTCACAATACTTGCACTAGTCTGGTTTAAATAATTGGTTACCCTTTAAAAGATGGAGGGGCTACAAATATGCAAAAGCTATTATTTCTTGACAGTATTTATCCATTATAATTTTTCACTAAGTCAAATCCCCTCCAATCAGTGATGATTAGTTACAAGCAGCTGTAGACTTTATGGAGGACTCTGTTGAGCACTTGAGCTCATAAGACTTAAACTATTAAAAAGCCACAGGCTCCTCAAGCTCTATCCTTCTTAAATCTGAAAAACAGGGCCACAGATAGTTTCTCTTCTAAAACTCTGTGTAATCTTTTTCTCTTTTCTGTTCAAAACAAGCTTCCTGACTCAACTTTAGGGAGTGCCCCTCAAGCTCTCCATCTTCTTGGAAAAATAACTGACAAAGCCTCTTCCTTTCTCCTGGAGTAATTAGAAGGTTTCTACGCCTCCTGTTCCCTAAGGACAACACTTTTGCCAGTCTGGCCTCAGTCACTGCAGAGCTCTGGCTGAAATTCTGGGAGCAGCATGAAGGGTGTGGAGGTGTGGCTTTAGCACCCATTAACCCAAAGCAAATCTCTCCCTGACACCAACACACTTCCCCTCTCCCCAGAGAGTGTGAAATCTGTTCAGCACCTGCTTACAACTGAAAAAGGAGAACTGCTTCCTGAAGGGATAATCCCACACAGGTCTTGATCTATTGTGGCAGCCAGAAAGAAGACTTCCTTTCACAGGGTCAGCAGCACTGCTAGTCACCCACCGCCAGGCACCACCCACATGCATCACAGGAGTTCTGGGGGACAGAATGCTGTGGTAGTTGACAAGAGACTCTTGCCAAAGAACTGCTGAAGGCTTTCGATGCAGGCCGGGTGCTGTTCTTGCCCCTCTGCTGTGACAATTAAAAGAGAAATGACCTCGCTTACATAGTGTTTACACAAAGAGAGTGAGCTTGTATAAATAAGAGTCATTCTCTTGAAAGTGCCTGTGTCTGTGTGGACTGCGTACTAAGGGGGCCAGGATAGTGCTTTTGCTGCACCTTTTGAGGAGCGGGTGGTAAGCTATATGTCTTAGTCCCCTGCCCTAACTGTAATTTTCCAGATTACTATCCATAAAATGTGATGATTTGTCAGGAATAAAGCAGGACAGGTGCCGGGTCCCCAGGAATCCTGGCACAACCTGCTGCTAATGGAATCAAGTGTTTAATGAATGAGGAACTTTACATAGACCCTGAGGTTAAATGTCAACAGGAAGGGCTTCAACAACAACTTTATTAGGCAGATGCGCACCATCATATTCTAGTTTGAAAATACCTGTCTGGAATGGTTTCACTTCTATTTAAGGATTCCAGTTTTGGGAGGGGAGGGTAGCTAGAAAACACACATATACACACTTAGCAATTTATTCCAGGATAACTTGCTCTTTGAAAGACTGCAATCATTTGGCTTTAAGCTTTTGACTTATAAAGCTCCCCAAGATCTGCAAATAATGGACTGGAAGTCCAATTCATCACATTTGTTATTTTTGTTTTTGTCTTTTTTTTTCTTTTTTCAATTAGGGTCAATATGTGGAGTAAAAAAATTACCAATGTAGGAATGTTTAGCTCAGGTTAGGGGGATTGTGACATTGCCAGTTTTATTATATAGCTTACGAATTTAAGAGTCAAGTTGGTAAACTTAATTTGAAAATCACAGGATCTGATTCTGGTTTTAATTGCCAGATGATGATGAGTTCTTAGACATTTCAAAGAAAATTTCTAAATAGACAAAAAGCATTAGCCAAATTCATAACTAAAGTCAATTTATTACTAGACCTTGGAAGATTTAATACCATCAATAGATTATGGAATAAATCTATAAAGTAGAAGAAAATGAGCGTAAAATGATTAATTAAAAAAAAAGAATCAACAATCAAAATTCCCAAAGTAGCAGCATAAAAAAGAAAAAAAATCAAAATAAACAAAATTATATATCCATTAATAAAAAGCAGAAATCTCCCAGAATATCGAGAGAAAAAAATGAGAAAGAATATTCAGAAGACATTACATAAAGAGCACCAATGGATGATCCAAATTAATGGGATTCTTAAAGAGACATAAAGAAATACATTATTGGAGCAATAATAGACAGAGATTTTCATAGCTACACTAGAGGGTATGTAGCATTCAGTTTAAATCGCCCATGGAGGGCCATCACACTGAAAAAAATCACAACAAAATTATTAAACTTTAAGACCCCCAAATATAAAAAGTTTTTAAGAAAGAACTTAAAAACTTCTAGATTAACTGATCACCTAAAAATAGGCAGGATCACTTTCATTTTCCTGTAGCAATGAATGCTAGAAAGAAATAGAATGGTGTCATAAATATACTAAGGAAAAATTATGTTGAATTTAGAATATTATACCCCACCAATTTATGTATAAAATGTGGATGTGGGATATTTTCAGACAACTGATGACTTAGAAAATACTTCTCACAAACCATTTTTAGTAGCTACATGATAGATTTCTGCAAAAATTATAATAGAAAAACCAATACTTCAAAGAATATAAGGTGAAAATGGAAATCACTGTTATTTCTTATTGCTATTTAAAATAATTTAAATTACTTAAATTTGCAACAATGAACTTGAATTGAAAATGATTTCCTTAGAAGATAATTTTGTCTTTTTCTGAGTTTCTCTTAATTAAGAAATTAGTTTCTACTAACCACTAGGTAAGTTATTTACAAACTGTAGAATGCACAAATAATACTTGGGCTTCTTAATTTATAAATTGATAGGTCTGGATCGAGGCCCAGGAATCTGTTTCCAAAATCACGTTGATGAAGTTTTTGTCTATGGACTCCCTGTTGAGAAATACTAGGTATGTGTTTCTTGGTAACCTTAATTGTGCTTAGCTCATATGAGCTCAAGTTCTCTTGACCATAAAAAACTGAAAAATACAACATTTTTATTAAAGAATTGAAATCAAGAAAATTGGGTCTCAGACATTATCCTTTGTGGGTGCTGCCTCTTTAGACAGCTAATCCCATATGAACATCATGAATACATCTCATTCTATATCTAGTCCTGCATGGACAGTTTCAGAAAACAAATGAAGCATAAAGATGAATGATAAAACACGCTCTAATTTATAATTACAATACCTGTAAGCAAAGGACCATGAGTGAGGCAAATATGGCAAAAGCTGAAAAGAAGAATGTATTGATGATTACAGCTTCCCTGCTCTTTATCTGTCCATTGGCAGAGAGCAGTGATTGGAGATGGTCCCACCTCAATTCACAGAGCCAAATGAAAATCTGTTTAAAATTGTGAAGAATGTACACCAATTTGCTCTCCAGCTCAAAGCCAAAAACAATGATCTAATCAGCACCTAAGAAGAAATCATGCACCTGATGAAGATGATTTAAGATGACCTCCCCTGGAAGAAAAGTCTGAGATAACATTGGAGTACAAGTAGTTTAGATGGCAGTCCCAGGTAGTTTAAACCTGAGAGTATGATCTGAAATTAACATAATGTTAACTGTCAATTATATCTCAATTTAAGAAAAAATCAGGGTCTGTGGGAGTAATAAAGGGGAAGGAATGCAGCCAACAGGTGCATTAACCAGCAAGTTTTTCTGGAACAATCTTGTGTTCAGACTCACTGCAGACCTCAGAGAGGCTAGAACATGCCTTGAAGTCCCAACTGACAGGGTAAACACCTGGGCTATTCTGATTCCACACTGGACTTCTCCCATAAAGACTCCTCCCCAGGATGCTAACCTTATGGCACATCTGTCCTGTTCTCAAACTTGCCAGACTAGAATCCCAGATGCTTGCAGTAGGAAGCAACAAGCTTGCCCAGAGGCAGTGTAATGAAGGAGGTATGGCTGGGGCACTGACCCATCTGTTATATATCTATTTTGAAGATGTTTCTTTTCATTAGATGATAAGGGAACTCAACATAAAATCACCACCTTAGGTGAGTGATTCTGAAGTTAGACAAAAACAAATCTGCTTAAGAGCTCAGAGAAGAAATGTGTGTTTGGAATAAAAATGATTGTGATAATCAGAAAAATGTTTTGGATATTTTCTTAGGAGACTATAAACATGCCGGCCTCTGTGTAACCAAAGCAGAAAGTCATAGGAGAAAATAGGCCATGATGGATGAGAAGAAAGGGGAGACAGTGGTAGTAGACAATTTCATGTATGTATATCTTCAAATATGTGTTTTAAGAACTGCATATTTGTGTCTACCCAAAATTCATATGTTGAAACTCACCTCCAGATATAATGGTATTTGGAGGTGAAATTGTAATCCCCAACTAAGATGGTACTTGAGGACTTTTTGGAGATAATTCAGTTTAGAAAATATCACAAGGCCTGTGTCCTCATGATGGAATTAGTGCTCTTCTGAGAAGACACCAGAGAATTTACTTTCCCTCTCCTCTTGCTGCCATGTGATGATCCATCAAGAAGGCAACTTTCTGTAAGTCAAAAACAAGAGTCCACCATGGTGGACCCCAACCTCAGTCTCTAGAACTGTGAGAAATAAAGGTCTTCTCTCTAGACACTCTAGGCTAAATCTTGTTAGAGCAACTTTAACCAGCCACAATTAAACCTACAAAATATTTAAGGAAGAAATACAAATTTGACATAAATTTTCCTGAAAAACTGAAAGAAACAGAACACTTCCCAACTTATGACGCTGATATTACCCTAATACCAAAAGAAGATAAAGATAAAACTAGAGAAAAAACTATGGTTCTATAAAGCTGATGAATAGAGACACACTAATATTAACACCAAAAAAAATTGATCCAGATCTACATGATAAAGATAACACATCTTGAACAAGTGAGATTTATCCTAAGCATGCAAGCTTTGTTCTACATCTGATAATTAATCAATGTAAGCCATTTTAGCAACAACAACAAAAATGTAAAACCACATGATCATTTTATCAATGCAAAGGAAAAGCACTTGACAATATTTAGCATCCATCATAAACTCACAGTGTTCTAAGAATACGAGAGTACTTATTTGACTGATAAAAAAAACATATGCATAAGAACTACATTATACTTAGTGGTGAATGAATTAAATAGTTGATTAAATATTTAAAAAATTACTTTAAGTAATTTTCACTTGCAAGCAACAAAATTGTATATTAATAAATCCTAAAAAAAGTCAAAGCTACTAAAACTACTGTATGAGTTTACAAAAGCTGTAGAGACTTAATTTTCAAAACTCAACTATGTTCTCTACTCTAGAAGTGAACATTTGGAAATCAGTTTTTCAAAATATTAACAATAACAGTGAAAATGAAAGATTTAGGTATAGTTTCACAAAATATGGGTAAGATCTGGACTTTGCAAAATATAATTCACAGCTGAGAGAAATAAAAGAAATTATAAATAAATGGAGAGAAATGCTGAATTTGTGGATTAGAAGACTTACTAATTTTAATACATCAACTTTTTCCAAACTGATCTACCCAATTAACACAATCCCAGTGATAATCACAGCATGTTTTTGCAGACATTGCAAGCTAATTCTAAAAAAAAAAAGTAGATGTACAAAAAGACTTAATATAGTCAAATAGCCAAAATTATATTGTTAAAAGGAACAGAATTGTAAAAGTCATAATACCTGACCTCAAGGAAGTTCAACTTTTAAACTACAATGCCATTGGCATAAGATTAGAACATACAGATCATTGGAATAGAGAACTCAAATAGAACAACAAGTATAGAGTTAGCATTTTTTTAAGGAAAAGTGAAAAGATAATTCAGTTGGGAAAATACAGCCTTTCAAAACTGGTGCTGCAATGGTTGAATAACACAAGTGAATTTCAAACTTTACCCTACAACATGTACAAAAATAATCTCTAAATAGGTCATAAACCTTATATAAAAACTAATAAATACAATATAGAGTAAGTCCTCACTTAATGTCATCCACGGGTTCTTGGAAAATGAGACTAAGTGAACTGACACATTACAAGACAATCTTCCAATTATGTTGTTTTGTTCAATGTAGATTGAGATTTATTTTCTCATCAGTGCTAAAACAAACAACATTGAACAAAATGACTTATTCAAGGAGTTGTATGAAATACTTAGAAGAAAATACAGGAAAGATCTTTGCAAACTTGGATTAGGTAAATACTCCTTAAATAGAATTCAAATATGAGCCATATAACTGTTATATTGAGCTCCGTCAAAATTTAAAACATCTGCTCTTTTAAAGACATTGTTAAGAAAACGAAAATACAATCCACTCACATGGAGAAAATGATTGTAAGTCACCTATCATATAAAGAATTTGTATTGCAAATATGTAAAGAATTCTTACAACTTAATAATGGAAATACAAGCAATACTACCATACTCCTCCAAAAAAAAAATACCTGGGTAAATATTTGAATAAATATTTAACTTACTAAATGTGATATAAATATAAACATGCATATGGCCTTAGGCATTAAAAGTGTTCAACATCATGTATCATCAGAGAAATGCAAATTGAAGCCACAACAAGAGATCATAAATCTTCTAGAACATTGTATTAGGGTTCTTGAAAGAAACAGAACCAATAGGATATAGATGAATATATAATAAATGTATATAGTATGCATTGTATATATGGATATATAATATGCATACCATGCTTACATGTATCACACATATCACATATATGTGTATATCTATCATATCACATGTATAGATCTAATAAAGTCTTATTTATATTAGAGAATTTTCTTGTAATTGTGGAGATTTGACAATTCCAAATCTGATAGATGAGACCCTTACTGGAGACTCAGTTTAAGCTCAAAAAACAGTGTTCTTGACAACTGAGAAGAGCCAATATGCAAGTGAAGTCAGTCTGCTGCTCTCTCAGAAAAGGTGAGTCTTTTGTTCTCTTTAGGTCTTCAACTGATTAGATGGGGCCCACCCACATTATGAAGATGTATCTGCTGTACTCAAGTTTCACCAATTAAGACTCATTAAAAAACAACCTAACAGAAACAGCTAGAATGTTGGCCAAATATCTTGGCAACATTGCTTGATCAATCAATATAGCACATAAAATTACCATTCCAAATATCTAAAATTCAAACAGACTGTTAATATACCAAATGTGGGGAAAGATATGGAGCAATTTTAAATCTGATACATTGCTGGTAGAATGCAAAATGGCAAGACCACTTGAAAAGAGAGTGGCCATTTCTTGTGCATTAAACATATGTTTCATATAACCCAGAATTTATATTACAAGAAGTATGAAAACACTTGTCCATACAAAGACCTGCCTATAAATGTACTTAAGGGTGATATTCATATTAGCTAAAAACTGGAAACAACTCAATTTTTTTTTTAACTGTTAACTGGATAACGAATTTTGGTGAATTGCTGCAGTATACCTCCAAACAGTATGAAAGTAAAAAAAAAAAAACTACTGAGACAAACAACATTATGATGGAGCTCTAAAGCACGGTGCCAAGTGAAAAAAAAATCACCCTCAAAGACTATGAACTGTTAGAAGCAACTTACCTAAGACTCTAAGAAAGATGAAACCACTGGAATAGGAAACAAGACCCCGTTTGCCATGGACTAAGGCAGAGGAGAATAGATGCTAAATGACATTAGATAACCCTGGGGGCTAAGAAATTGTTCTATATCTTGACCATGATTGTGGTTACCAGATGATTTGCATTTGTCAAAAATCTTCAAATTTTCAAAGAGTAAATTTCGATAATGTAAATTACATTTCAATAAACCTAACCTTTCAAGTGGACCAAGAAATGCACTGATTAATTAAATAAGCAAATTAAGTAATTAACTCCTGATAATCTTTTCAAACTATGAAAATCAAGATTACTATAATAAAATTCCATACGTTTTGCTGTGTATCATTTTTCATATTATTAAGATTTCTGCTCTACGTGTACATGCACTCATATAAACACACAAATATATTTACACATTTATATATCCATGCATAGAAATATGTATCTACATAAACCATCAACACACACACAGTGTTTTCTGGAATGCTGGGAGGGCAACAATGACTTCCTCGGGATCAAATAACACATAAAACGCCTTGATAGGGATTGTGTGAGCAGGAATTAGCATCTTTCCTTTTCCTTAGTGTGCTGTTAGTATAGCAAGGCACTAACCTGGGCAAAATTAAGGGAGCCAATTTAAGAACCATGAATTTGGCAGGTCAAATCCACAGAAGTGCTAATACAGTGACTACTAAAGGGTTGTTTGAGAGCAGAGGCAGAGAGGGGGGAAATGTGGCAGTTGCCACACAGTGGTGAAAATTACATGTTCAGGATCTCTCCAGAGGAAGCCCCTGGGGTCTTCCATAAATAGTTGATGAGACATTTTCCTTCAATGGCAGGTAGGTGTGAGCCAAGGAGACACGTTTGACACTAACTCTAATGAGCACACGAATGTTCCAAATCCTGATGTTTTGATCTTTGATGTAACAGAAGTTGTTTCTACAATAAGCCTTCAAACAAACTGGAAACAGAGATATGTGATGTTTCTGAATGCATTTGAATATCAGAACTGCATGTTTATTTTAAAGGAAGAGATGTGCTTTGTGTTTGAGGACATGAAAGGAAGTTCCTGATGGCCTACATTTTTGGAACTTCTAGTTCAGACTCTGCCTCTTCCCTAGCTCTGTGATTGAATTTTCTGCATCTTATCTCTCCTACCAATAAAATAGTTTAGTATAATAGGAGACACTGAAATGACTGAATTCACTGCCCAGGCATGGAAGCATTTTTTGTTTAAGAAAAATTAAATAAGTTGCCAATGCTAAGAAAATCAGGAGACCTTATATAACATATAGATTTATAGTTGTTGCAGAACACCTTGAAGATACTCAACCTTCATTAAAGCATGAGGCCAGGTACCCAGATCTGAGCTACCCTTTGCATATTTAGAGGCAGCGTCGTTCATCATCAGTCACAATCCCCCTCCTGTATGTCACCTACCTGGTTTTGTAGGCATGGGAATCATGACACTTGAACTAGCTGTTGTTAGGTTCTTCCAGCTTTAAAATGCCTTGGCTCCAATGTAATTTCTACAACGAGAAAAAAAATAAACTTTTGCAAAAAGACTAAAATCTACCGATCATTTGTTCTGGTGTATAATGATATTGCTCCCTACCATATCCCCTAAACGTCCTTGCCCTCATCAGAGAGTAACCTCCCAGAAAGCTATTTTGCAAGAGAGAGAAGGAAATTCAAGAGAAATCAAAGGAATGCACCCACTGCTTAGTGAGGAACTGCACAGCACCGCTCCTTGCTGCAGCTCCCTAATCTGACCTGCCATTTTAACAATTGAAATCCCACACCCACTCAGTTCACCGAGATCAGCCTCTTTGTTAAATTCAACTGAATGAACATTTTTGATCACCTGGTGAAGACTAGTCTCTACTACATAGCAAGAATATACAGAGAGCATCAGACAGAATTCCTACCCTCATAGTCTCAGACACTAAATCCACAATTTAATAAACATTTACTTTATATATATATATATTTTTAAAAGATTGATTTATTTATGCATACAAGCTGGGGTGCAGGCCAGAGGCATGGGGCAGCAAGAGGGTTTACCAGAGACAGAGTGGGAAGCAGAACAGGTAGATCGATGGAAATACACTGCTGAGGGGAGCAGCGGGCGAGGCAGGAAAGGTCTGCTGTGCCATAAGGGAAGCTTCCTGGCTGGGCGTTGAACTCGTGTCACTGCTGTCGACAGTTCCACAGTGCAGCGCTTAACCACTGCGCCACCAGGGAGGCCCAACATATATTTTATATATTTTAACTTAAATATTAATAATTAGTAATTATAAAATATTTTAAAAATGTGTTTTAAAAAGTAGATGTGGTACAAAATTAGCATAAAGGAAAACTGGTTCCCTAGGGCCTTTATACTTACACTTGCTCTACCTGAAATATTTATTCCCCCATTTCAAGTGATCAGTGTTTCTCCTACTTTGTATATTTGTTCAAAAGTCTTTGTGGATCAATCTGTTCAAATTGAAACTGTCTCATTCCCCAGCATTGGCCTAAGTAATCTTTTCCCTTTTATTCTCTCTACCGCACTGACCACCATCTTCCATTCTATACATTTCACTTATTTACTATGATTGTTTTCACACTCCCCCTTACTGGAATGTAAGCTCCACGAGATAGGGATATTGTTAAGGTTTTGTTCTTAGTCATTCTCACAGTTTCTAGGAGGCATTGTGTAAATAGTGGTTGAATGATTAAATGAGTACAGTTGTCAGTTCTACTCAAGAAGTTTGAAAAAAGATCTTCAAAAAATGATGACGAAGTAAATGAGTTTTAAAGGATGAATAAAAGTTCACTACATTAAGTGATGAACTGGGAGTAGAGCATTTTAAGTGAAGAGCAGGAGGGGCAAAGACAAGAATGTGAGAAAGATTCCTGCATATTCAAGCAAATTGGGCTTTCTACATGTCTGTTGTTATCAGTCATAGTAGTAGTGCAACGATTACAAGTCATAGTTTCCAAGAGAGTGAGTGAGGTGTTATTATAAACCTTCATAAGCAATTTTTCAATTCTCTCTGCCAGAACTTTTTGAGGTGCTTTGAATTCACCTCATTTTCCTTATGAGGAAATTGGAGCTTATATTGCTTATCTTTTCCAAACCTGTATCACTAATGAGTGCAAAAAATGATACGTTAGGTTGGTTTGTGTTTCAAGTCTGTGTTCTATTAATAGAGTCTACCTAGTCTGACTTTAGTCCTTTCAACTCCATCATAAACTAACCAGAGGTCCGTCTTAATAAAGCACAGCTGATTATCTGCAAAGCTTTGAATCTTTTAGGAATATTTTCATAAGACACATTTATCACAAAGGGACTGGGGGGGATACAAAATCTTCATTTCTTTGGTCTAAAGTTACTTGCTTGCTATTCAAATTGATGTTTCCGCTTCCTAGATTCCATTTCTTTATCTGTTTGTCTAAAGACACACATGCACTCTGTGATAAGAAGCCAAAAGTTTCAGCTAATATCTCCTTTATTGTTTGCAAGAATACTTTATGATGTTTTAAAAGAAAAGAAGAGGAAGGGGAAGTTAGAGAAAGTAAAAAATAACTTCTCATTTCAAGACATACTAATCTTGTCTCTCTAAGGACTACTATTAGGCATTTGTTTAGCTGGTACTGATTTGGAAACCAATTGAATATACAGTGTTTATTTCAAAGCCTTATTTTCCTCTGCTACTCTGCAATTTTTGTGGAAGATATTTGCATTTAGATGCTACCCATATAAAGTGATAGATATGACCACAAACAGTTTGAAGACAATGTGAAAGAATATTTAAAGAAAAGGCAGTTACAAAGGGAAGAAGATAAAATGAACAGAGGGGGGTTCCTTGATTTAGCTTCACATAAAATAATGGGAAATCAAAAGAGATACAGGAAAGAGTAAAGACAAGTCAAAGAAAAATCAAAGGCAATGAGGGTGCTATTTTTGTATATTAAAACATAATTAATATTCATCGTGCTCTTTAAAGGGGAAGTGGAAAATTGAGGAAGACAGAAAAGCAAAAGAGAGGAGTGAATAAATGGTTCGAGATAATAAGGGGCAAAAACAGAGCAATGGAGATAATTGGAAAGATTGCATGACCAAGGTCAAAATATAGAGTCCAAAGAGCTATTTTTATCGAGTTACAAAATATTTGTAGAAAAACATTAAATTCATTCATCTATCTTTCATTTTTTTACTCTGTCTGTTTGGAGGGCATCTACTGTATATACCAGGTCCTGTGCAAAGTATTAGAAATATTTAAAAAAATAATTCTGTTTCAAGTCATATTTTAACAGAACAAAGAGTCGCTTGCTTGCCTGGAGACGTTCACGGAATGAGAAGGAAACTGGGTATATGCATACTACATAGCGAGGAGTATTTCAATACAGAAGATGCCTGAGATCATGGAAGCTAGTGAAAGTCTGAGTTACATCAAAGGAGAAAAATGAGACTTGGGGGCCTGCCTGGTGGCCTGAGTTAAGTCTCAGCACTATCACTGAGTGCAGTTCCCAGCCAGGGAGCTGACCCACATGGCGCAGCAGACCTCCTGTCTCGTCTTCTGCTCCCCTCAGCAGTGTATCTCAGTAGATCCGCCTGTTCTGCTCCCCACTGTTTCTGGTGAATCCTCTCACTACCACAACCCCACATCTCTGGCCTACATGCCAGCTCCTCTAGGCAAAAATTAAAAGAAATGAGAGTTGGGTCAGAGGAAGAATGCTGAATATGTATGAGGCCAAGGAAACCCTAAGAAGAGGCGAAGTGTTCTGAGTTCAAGTCAAAAATATCACCTCCAATTGGACATTTAGAGCAACCTCCCAATATTCCCCTTCACCTTCAATCATTTGATATTTCATTGATGCCTGAGTACTCTGCCTGGGTTACAGATCTGGTCTGAACATGCTTGATGTTTCTTATTATTTCCAGTTATTTATTAGCATTGTAGATCTTTTAAAGACTATCAGTATCCTCTCCAATTTTGTTTGTTTTTATCCCTCGTCCTCGGAAATGCCCAACAAGTTTATAACACCAAGTATAAGTATGTCCTGTTCACTCTACCTCAGTCCCCATCTCTTCATGCTTAAATCTTCCACATTCAAGAACCAACTCAAGTGTCACTTCTTCCAGAAAATCTCCCTGATATTGCCACATGGAAATAACCACTTTCTTCTTAGACTCCCCATAACACATTTTCTTTTCTTCATCTATGGCATTTACTATATTCTGAATAGGTTAAAATCATTTATGCTTTTATTCTTTTCTAGATAATAATCTCTTTAAAAGGAAGCACCTGTTTCTGAGTCAGGTATATTTCACCTAAATGGTGCAACATCTTATCTTCCCATAGATGACATTTGACGTGAAAAGGAGATCATATAGGTGGAGTTAGAAAGAAAAGGAGACACTAGTTAGAGAAAAGGAGCAACAATATTTAGAATAAGATCACAAAACCAAAGATTCTTAATCTGCAGTCAGTTTCCAAATACCCAGAAACACTAGAATATGTGTGAACACTGAGACATACCTTAAGCTGCCAGAAGCCAATTATGAACATATATACCATGTGCTCAACCAATTTATTAAAGAAAATCCTATTCAAGAATACCAGTTTTCCAGATACTTAGGTTGGTATGGATGAATATTTGCTGGGTTTATCAAATGTGTCTATCCATTTAGAATGCATGAAAACTTTTATAGCAAAAAATGGTACTTTTGTTAATAATTTCCCATGTATTCTTCTTCTCATAGCTTTGTCTTCAAATTATATCTTGAATAATTACAAATAATGATATTATTTGAAATAGCCTTATCCATGGGGGCAAAAAGATTATTTAGATCTCCCAACAATGCTTTCATCGAAAGAGTCTCTGTGCATTTCTGACACATTCTAGTGTTGTTGGGTGGTCTGCTGTGATTAGTACAGCAAGGTGCTAAAAAATTCACCTTGGACTCATTTTCAGGTAATCAGAACCCCTCTCTACTGGAGTAGCATTTCAGATCTCCACAAATGCAGCCCAATTAACTTGCGAGGCTTGTACAACATTTCTTCAAACCTATGGTAAATATTTATAATGTATTAGATTTTGTAAACAAATACTATAAAGTCAGAGCAATTATTGTTTTGCTAAAATGCTAAACAGTATTCAGCCAGATTTTAAATCTAGCCCTTTTTAGAATGATCATCATACTCATTCCTGAATTAGAAACGTTTCTCACAACCCCACTGCATGCAGTCTTTGGGGTGCTGTACAAGGAGTTCTGTTCTTTCCCTTGATCACCTGTTTCCATGAGCACCACCCACTTGAATAGAACACTGGCTGATTCTCCAAAGCTATGTCTCGGGGATTGAGGGGGTGAGTACTTTGTTAGGTGTCATTAATTGGTCTATGTTTCTCATTTGGCTCAAATGAATCTAATAAAAACCTAGAAGCCCTGGAGACTCTCTTCCTTATTCTTCACTCTCCTCTCTGATTATTCTAGGGCAGCAACCCTGGCTTGACAAAAACAGGCATATAGTTGCGGTCACTATGTGTAAGGGATGTTCAGTTATTGAGTACCATCTTTCTTATATACGGGCCAATGTATTAGCACACCTATATTTCCACACATCTCAACTCTCATACTCCAAGCAGTAATAGTGTGGTAAATTGCTCAACAACCAAGTCATTCCTACATCCATCTCTAAGTTGGTTCCAAATTCAGCAAAGAAATATAGAGATGTTACACGTTGGCAGACTAAACCTCCAACCACATTATTTTGATCATCATTGTGGTAGGATATCTCCTCCATTCAAAATACTTTAATATTTTGAAACAGTCAAAGATATTTGGTAACTCATTTGAGTCAGAATGGGGTAAGGTGAGCGGTGACAAAACTGAGTGATGCAATGTATGACTTTTAAATAGTAAGACCTCTGGTTTTGTTTGATTCCTTAAGCTGGCACTGAATACAGATTTTCGGAAGAAATAGCTTTGAGCCACAGAAGCATCATTAGCATAGATTCCTAGCCTCCCAAGGTGATGACTTGGAATTATAGCACTCCTTTGGATGTACAATTCCAGTGTCCTTATTAAAAAATCAATCATACTACTTCATAATTACACTTGGAACTCCAGGAGAATGGCTGCTAGATGTTTCAAGCTGAGTTACTAGGCTTCACAACCCTCACTATAATTTGGCATTTCATGGAATTGTTCTTGTTATACTGTGTTTTCAACACATAAAACTAAGCTAAAATAATCCCTAGAAATATAACTGCAGAATTGAGCTACTAGAGGGGGAGGTGAAACAAGGGATGGAGAGTAAAGGGGGTGGGGTGAATGGTCTCTAGTGATGGATTATGGGGATTTTGGTGGTGGGTGTGGCATGGTCACATATCTTGAAGAGGTGTGAACTCATGCCACAGTACCATACAGTACAGTGAACCAATGTTACTTCAATTAAAATACTAACAATATTGTGTTTTGACTTTGTCCTAGGTTTGGATGGAGAGACACTATAAGAAAAGCTTTAACTACTATTTGTCCTTTTATTTGTACCTGTATGACAATGTAATGTCAGTGACAGCACATTTAATGATATCAAGTCACATCTCCCTCTTACGAGGCCCATGGAAGAACATTTCTTGAATGTCTCACTCTATTAAAAAAAATAGTTCCATTCTCAGCCAAAGGTCTTTATTCATTTCCCTGCCTAACTGTATGTTTTTATATACAAAAGCATGGAATCCCATTTGTAAACAAGTGGGGTAGAAATAAACAAATGTGAAGAGGTGGGAAAACTGTATTTACCTGAAGTTTTCTATGATTAAACATATTCGAAAGGAAATCCTTTGTAAGCCTCTTGATGCAGGGAAAAGATCTAAAGAACATTCTCAAATAAAAACAACAACAGCAACCACAAACATTCATCAAGCTCTGTAGACTAGAGTACAGTGTATGCGTTTAACAGTATGGATTTTGGTGCCTCACTGCCTGACTTCAAATTCCATCTCTGCCTCGTTGTGTGACTTAAGCCAATCACTGAATCTCTTGGGCTCCAATTTTACCTTGTGTGAAGTGAGGATAGCAAGAAAGTACAAACTACCTACCACGCAGTGTTTTTTAAAGAAGTAAATGGATTGATCCTTATAAAAGATTTAAAAGAATGTCTGACGCATAATGAGGCTTATGGAAATTTTACTTCTTTTTATTATTAAATGCTTGCTCTGGTCCAGTCATTTTTCTAAGATTTTAAACATCCTGTCTGAATGAATTGTCATGTCAGTCCCAAGACAGGTAATTTACACATAAGGAAACCAAGGCATGGAAATGTTCTGCACTTACACAAAGTGACATGAATGATCATAGCAGTCAATACAACCCAAAAATGGTCACCACACTGCATCTGAAGAAAGATGAGTCTGTTAGCACCAGAACTTTGGGTTTGTTGGTGGTGTTGTTTCTATTTTGGACTCTGCAGGTTTGAAATAGGGAGAGAGTTGTCTAAGATAGCAAATGAGACACTGAACTCAGTGAGGAAGAATTCCTAAGAGTCACACACAGCATCTGGGAGGAGAGTAGATCTGAGATCAAAATTCTTGAATGACACTTCTGGAGTAGGTTTGCTTCCTCTTGCTGTGGCATCATCAGCAGATGTGTGCAGTGCTGAACAATCAATTCAACTCACCACTCTTCACACCCTTGCCATGGCCTCAGGGTAGGCTTGAGTAGATAACCCACCCTTAACTTTCAGATTGTCCACATTGTTTTGGCCAACAGGAGGTTATCACATGAGGACTGAGTGAGTGCTGAAGATGTGCCTACATGGTTGGATTTATTCTCCTGTGCTTCTGTCATCACCAAAAGGAGAACTGACCCCATTACCCACTGCCATTCAATTTGCAATCCCGATTGTGACCCTTCTGCCCTCAGATGAATGCTTGACAAGATCAAAACACATTTGTCATTGAAATGATCATGGCACCAACTACCTAGAGTGTGACCAAACTTAGTAAGTGAAGGGCATAATCCTCATGAAGCCTGCCTACTCTTTAGATACCAGTCCCATAGGGGAGGTCAAGACATGGTAACTTCTGACCAACTGGCTATAATTTGAACATTCTCATTATCCCCTCCCAGTCAATAATTTTCTAAAATTCCTCATAGAACTCAAGACAACATTATGCTTATGATAGAGTTTCACTGCAGCAAAGGGGTAAAAATCAAAACCCGCTGAAGCGTTCAACCTAAGGCAAGGCCTGGAGGCTCCCAAACAAGGAACTTTAATGAAATGGGACTTCCATGGAGCCCCATGAAGTTTCTCTCCTCATAGAGTCAGGATACATTGATATTTGACAAGATTCAGAACATTGCCAGGTAGAATAATCCATCTGGTGAGTAAGTAGTCACATTGATAGAATCATTACCTATATGACTCATTCTCCAGTCTCCCTCCTCTCCCTAGAGGTCAGGTAACTATCACATGGTTCCCCCAACACTCTAATGACATGGTTGGTGTGTCTGGCATGGCCCAGTCCCCATTCTAAAGGACCCTTCAGCACCCACCATGAATAACAAAGACACTACCACTCATAGATTGCAAGCATTTAGAGACAACCTCCCCTAAACTGGAAACAAAGGTTAGCCAAAATCTTATTATGCAGGAAACCACTAAATCTTTGGAGTCATTTGTTATGTAACAATATCGTGGCAATAACTCTTTTACCAAATTTCCATCATTTATTAAAAACTGATAAGTGTCATGCTGGTTTAAATTTTTAACAAAAAATATCAAGAGGATAAGAGGGCAGTCACACATCTGAGTCGCAATTCAACAGACACTACGACTACTTGAACATGTTTTTTTTTTTATTTTTGATAGAAAACACTTAAAAGATGATTTTGTGTTCAATGACCTAGAATAGTTATCTGTCTCCCTTGCTTTGAACTAAGCCATGAGACTACTTAGGGCTAGAGAGTCTTTCTCCTCAATGGACAGTTACAATAGCTTACCTTAACTTTAAATAATTGCTATTGCCAATTCAAGAAGAGTAGCCAATTACCTAGCTAGTACTAACAGCCAAGAGTCTATAATATGCTTTACCAGGAGGTTTTGAAGGTTCTCCACAAAAACATCACCAGTGATTCTTCTCTCCATAATGTATTTAGACATAGTAAAACCTGGTTTCATTTTAATTTTTACAGATACAGTACAACAACAAAAAAGAACCACCACTAGCCTACCAGTCTGAAAATTCATCTTCAAGGCTCTACTCTTTTGCTGTGTGATTTTGAGCAAGTTACTTCTCTTCACTAGGCCCAAATTATCTGTAAAATTAAAAAGATGGAATACCACACAAAGGAGCAGCAGAAAGGAGAAGTGGGCAAACCGGCTTCCCCTGAGAGCCACTGAATGCAAGGTTAGAAACTGCTGTGAGGTCGGAGGGCTCTGGCCAGCTGACTGGGAGCGCGACCCCCACTCCCCCACCCCATGACCCCCCTCTCTTCCCTGCGTGGCAGCCCTTAGGAGTAGGAAAGCAGGAGGGTCACTGCATCCCATCCCCCACCTGGGGCTAGATAACATCTTAAAGGGGAGAAAGTCCAAGCAAGAAACATCCCCCACTGGTTGCTAGGTGATAGACTGACCACCTCAAACACTCTGGGCTTTAGAATGCAAATTTATCCCAAGCTTATGGAAAGGATGGCATTTAAGGACTATTGACTGACAATCCCCAAAACCCCTCCCATTCCTGTTGCTGAAACTATCTCCTGCTGAAACTATCTCTGACCACACCCTCCCCTGCAAAGTGTCAGCATCTTGGCACCTGGAGAGCGGCAAAAAACAAACAAAAAAAGACCACAGCAGGTGGTGAACATGGCCCAGCACTTGCCACCTCCCCAACTTCTAGGTGGCTGCACACTGGCACCCTAGAAACTAGGGGAGGTGACACGCTGATCAACAGCCACCCACAGCCTCCACCCCTGCACCCCTTCGTGGAGTAGCAGGCCCCAAGCAGCAGAAAAGAAACTAAGACCAGGAGCTCCCAACCCCTCCCCACCAGACATAACCCCAGGGGCAGGAATAGCCCCAGGCAAACATTGGAGGAAAGGGGGGGAAAAAAAAAGGGAGGGGGGGGGAGAAAGAATAGAAAGACTCCCAGAAAGGACTAATGACAGCAGCAACAGCAAGACAACAACATCTGTCACTGGAAAGGAGGGGCTGAACCCCAGCAGGGGATCCTACCAGAAACCCCAGAACCTAAGAACAAAAGGAATACAGAAATCCAAATTCACTTCTCCCCAATCCTTTATTTTCTTTATTATTTTTTTTATTTTTTACTATTTTATTATTAGTAGTATTATTGTTATTATTATTATTATTATTATTATTTTAACTTTTAACCTATCTTTTTCTCTTAGTACTATATTCCTACTTTTCTTCATCTTCATTCCCCTTTTCTTTCCTCTCTCTGTTTTTGTTTTTGTTTTTCTTCCCTTCCTCTCTTTTCTCTTTTCTTTCTTTCTCACTACAAACCACCCCTTCATCTTCCCTAATTAAACTCGGAACCAGAAACACACTGGAGACACGCCACGAGAAACACAAAAATTCAACAAAGAAAAATAAGAAAATCCAGAAGATACCCAGCCACAGCCAAGGCAACTCAGACACTAGGGAACCACAAAGACTCCTGAGCAAGTAAAACCAGGAGTCATGCCCACCAGCACCAGTGGAAAACTACAAACAGAGCAAAGAAGAAAACCAACAATGGGAAAGAAAAAAGTCACAAATGACCCTCAAAACAATACACCACAAAAAGAAAATCCCTCTCCAGAACCCATTAATATGGACATAGAAGATTACATCCACCTAAAAAAGAATCAAAATAGCCATCACAAAAAAATTGATAGAATTAAATGAAAAGAACAAAGAACTGAGGAACGAGAATGAATTCATAAAGAAGAAATTGAAGGAACTGGAAGATTTAAAAGAACTGAAGAACAAGAACAAATCCATAAAGAAGAAATTGAAGGAAAAGGAAGATTTAAAAACATTAGTAGAGGAGCTAAAGAAATCCAGGGAAAGCCAGAAAGGATAATTAAAAGATATGCAGGGAAGAATAAGCACTCTGGAAGATAAAGATACTAACAGAATCAAGGCAGAAAAGGAAAGAGAAAAACAAAGGAAAAAGAATGAGGAAAAGCTTCGAGAACTATCTGACACCATGAAAAAGGAAAACATCAGAATCATAGGAATCCCAGAAGGAGAAGAGAGAGACAAAGGAACAGAGAAACTTCTCAAGGAGATAATTGAAGAGAACTTCCCAAACATGAAAAAGGAAACAAAAATTGACATACAGGAAGCCAGACGATCTCCATATTATTACAACGAAAGAAAAAAAAAAAACCTGCAAGACATATGATAGTAAAACTATCGAGAATTCAACACAAGGAAAATATATTGAAAATGATGAGGGCAAAGAAACAAATAACCTATAAAGGAAAGCCAATCAGGCTGACATCAGATTTCTCTGAAGAAACACTACAGGAAAGAAGAGATTGGAGGGACATATATAACACACTACATGCCAACAAATGTCAACCAAGAATACTCAAACCTGCAAAGCTCTCATTCCTCTATGAAGAAAAAACATGGACCTTCTCTGACAAACAGAAACTACAGAAATTCATCACTACCAAACCCACACTCCAAAGAATACTAGAAGAAGTCATGAAGACAAAACCAACAGAAGAAAGACCAGGAAACACAGAATAAGGTCAGAATTAGAACCACAAAAGAGTAAACAAACAAACAAACAAACAAAAAATATGGATGACAGTATATCAATATTAACTCTAAATGTAAATGGACTAAACACACCAATTAAAAGACACACCATAGCAAGATGGATCAAAAAACAGAACCCAACCTTCTGCTGTCTACAAGAAACACATTTAATTGAGAAAGATAAATAGAGATTAATAGTTAAAGGATGGAAAACAATCCTACAAGCAAATGAACCAAGAAAGAAGGCAGGAACAGCTATACTTATGTCTGATAAAATAGACTTCAAACTTAAGAAGGTAAAAAAAGACAAAGCTGGCCACTACATCATGATAAAGGGGAAAATAAAACAGGAGGACATAATAATTCATCAACATATACTCCCCAAATGAAGGAGCACCAAAATATATCAGACAATAATTATCATCCCTGAAAACAGACATTAAAGAAAATACATAGTAGGAGACTTCAATACCCCACTTTCTCTATTGGACAGATCAAGAAGACAAAAAGTAACCAAGGACATTAAAGCTCTAAATAAGGACCTAGACCACATGGGATTAACAGTTATCTATCGATCACTTCACCCCCGAAAAATTGAATACACATTTTTCTCAAGTACGCATGGAACATTCATGGATCATATATTAGGCCACAAAAAAACCTCAACAGATACACTAAGATCAAAATTGTACCAGCCTTCTTCTCCAATCATAAAGGAGTCAAACTGGAAATAAATCATAGAAAGGAAAAAAGAAACCTTCTTACCTCATGGAGACTAAAACCCACATTACTGGAAAACCAATGGATCAAAGAAGAGATCAAAGAAGAAATTAAAAAATACCTAGAACTGAATGACAATGAGGACACAACTTTCCAGAACATCTGGGACACAGCAAAAGCAGTAATAAGAGGAAAATATATAGCATTACAAGCTCACATCAAGAAACAAGAAACAGGGGCCTCCCCAGTGGTGCAGCGGTTGGGCACTGCACTGTGTTGCTGTCGGCAGCGGCGACGCGAGTTCGATGCCCAGCCAGAAAGAATCCCGCATGGTGCGGCAGACCTCTCCTGCCTCGCCC